>JAQQSB010002229.1:0-5000 GCA_029721515.1 Synanceia verrucosa
ATGCATCATCAACAGAGGGTGTTGATTTGCCACCAAATGAAAACAAGGCCATACGAAAGTGTATGTCACAGCAAGGAAAATAACAATCATGGATCACATCTTCGACGACCAGCAAGCATTTGTACTCATACAAATCATTATTTATCTGTGCAAAGCTATGCTCCAACATCTGCTGCCAACATATTCCATACACACATTTTCACCATGACAGACAACTAACCTGGGGTGTGTGTCCCAAAACATTTGTTGCAAACTTCCTCAGTTACTTCCTAAGTTCGAACGTTGGATCTACGACCTGTTTCCCAACAGCATCGTCCGAACAAAGCAACTTCTGATGTTTACAACTAACATAGTCCGATGCATCATTGAATGATCCAAGTGTTTCCCAAAAGCTTAGTTGGAACGATGCATCGTAAGTTGCATCGGAGAGCTGTGTTGTCACAGTTGAGGTGAAAAGATGCAAGTTATGTTTTAAAAACAAATGTTTGTGTAGCCCTAGAAGCTTCAAAGTACAACTTCGATAGCCTACTATGAAATAATTGTATTAAGATTTTAAACTGAAAATAAGTCATCATTTAAGCGCTCCAACTGAATAAGGTAGTGTAACATAAGCAGGAAATGGTGGGGAAGTTGGATTGCTGCAGTTAAACATGCGGCATTGCAAGGTTTATGACCATGACATTTTGTTTTATCATGTTGACATTCAGCATTATTATAAAATTTAACTTGCACATTCAAGTGGTTGGCAATTTCCCTTCTTGGTTATTGTCGGTTTACACTCTTTGTAGAGTTCCGAAAGAATTTTTTGCCCTGCACTATTGTAAAAATCAGCCCAACTCTTCGACAATTGCATGGTCTGGGCTTCTTATGTACTCCACTCACGCGCCTAATAGAAGGTTGTATAAACCTTGCTGAAGTTAACTCCACTGAGGCTCAGCTCATGTTAAAGCTGTACTTTGTACTTCAAATGAGGCTTCATCGCTTCAGCGCATGTTTAGGGGGCTGTCGTGTTCAAGAGGGCTAATCCACTAATGCTGACATTAATCAAATTTTATATGAATCTTACTGACAGTATTTTAGATTAGTATTACTAAAACACACACACACACACAGATGCTTGTCCCAGATTTAAATTACAAACGTGCAAGATATTTATTCACATTAAAATAAATAACAATTGAAAACAATAATAATAGTAACATATAGTAATCAATAGTTTAAATAAATAATTAATAGTTCAAATTTACATTAAAAATAAATAATAATAATCATATAAATAATAACGTATTTATATGCTTGATCACATCTGGATGAGAGTCATCATAAATTATTGGCATTTGGTTTGATGTTGTGCTGTATTTAGTGAGTGAGGATCATTACCGTCACGTTTGAAGCAGCAAAGACCAAATGTGGAAGATGAATCCATATGGAACAATATTTGATGGATCTGTATTTTTTTTAAAATTGGGAAACACTGGTGTAAAAAACATGTGTCCACAATGATACATGAGGCCCCAGGATGAGAGCAGGAGGATCAGCATTTTGATGAAGACTCATTTTCAGTTTTGTTGTCTCAAAGCTCATCAGTGAAAAATCCTTCAGTGTTTCCAGCAGAAATCCAGAACCAAGCTGTACTGTCAGTGTTGAAAAGATAATAACCAACATAGCAGTAAAATGGTTGTGGAAACACTCTGTTGGTGAGAGTGTGTGTGTCTACCTCAGAGGTTAGAAGGTCTGTGTCACACACACAATGTTGACCTGTATCTTAATAAGATCAAAGTCCTTTGTGGTTCCATGTTGTGATGGGGAGCACACTGGACTTTAAATCCACTGATATCTTAGATCAAAGCATTCAAATCAAAGAAGGAGAAAATCAGCGGATGCTGAGGTGCATAGTGCGAAGAGGTCACCAACTTTCTGCAGAGTCAATCACTACAGACCTCCAAACTTCATGTGGCCTTCAGATTAGCTCAAGAACAGTGCACAGAGAGCTTCATGGAATGGGTTTCCATGGCCGAGCAGCTGCATCCAAGCCATACATCACCAAGTGCAATGCAAAGCGTCGGATGCAGTGGTGTAAAGCACGCCACCACTGGACTCTAGAGCAGTGGAGATGTGTTCTCTGGAGTAACAGTGAAAAATCAGGACCCAGAATTGAGCCTTATGGTGGCTCATCCATCTTTACAGCCTCTTTGGTATCGTGAAGTGTCATACAACACCATCCCATCTGACTGATAACGGTCAATGTGAACACTTCAGTTGGACCCTTCACAGCCTGCTGTGTAGACTGCCTGTGTCAAGGAAGCACGACTGGAACTCCTGCCCTCCACAGGTATTGCTCTTTTAAGACATCACGCCTCATCAGATGACCGGTGAATCACCATTCTTCCTGATGTTTGGACAGAAGCCAACACAACCAGTTGACTTCCTGCTGGGCAGAGTCCAGGATCATCCTGCTGGTGGTGGTGTTCATGAGTGGATTCAAGAGCACCTGACAGATAATAAATCCAAACCCACGACTCAAACAAAAGGTGACCAAAACAAAAAACATGCAACATTACACAGCATTGAAAGCTGAAACATTTTTGTTGGTTAAAATAAATAATTGAGATTAACTTGAATTGTGTAATTTCCTCTGTTGTTAGATTAAAAAATACAAATAAATTTCTTCTACTCTTGCTTTATGTTCGTGTACTATTTAGTGCTGGAAGGGCCATAGAGAGCAAAATATGAATCATGTTTTATTTCCTTGTACGTTAGAAATGCAGACTTGTGAACCAATAAAACTTGTGCCACTTTTTCAGTTGCTACAGTACTGTCATGGTTTGTGGAGTTTACTACAGGCTGATTGGAACTAGTGGGACAGAGCAGACAGCTGAGAGCTTAGCAGTGCATGCTGCAGTATTTACCTGGTGAGGCAGTCAAAGAGGGTTGAGAGGAGAGCCAGGCAGAAACATGAGGTGCTCATCACAGCAGCTGGAGAAAGAGATGCTTGACTTACAGAGTTACTTCTGCACTAACATACACCAAAATGCATCGTTTAATTTCTCCACTTAACATCCCTTTAAGATTTAAAAAGAAACAGAAAAACACAGAGATTATTGCCATATTTGTTTGATAACTGATTTAGGATTGGTAAGAAGTGGCCTAACTTAAAACTAATTAATTTTTGGTGGTGATCAGATCTGATTCGAGGTCATCAAGGTCAAATGAAAGGTCACGCCATTGTAATGTATGGGAGATTTCACATATTTCTTAAGTTTTACTGGTATTTTGGTATTTTTTAAAATTCAAATTGAAATGTGACAAAATATGAAAAATAAAAAATACATATTAATGTGAATACAATGTTAAATGTGGCTCTCAAGGTGCGTGCCTGGGGTACAGTTACACTACAATGATAATATTTGCTGTAATTAATTTTTATTTGCCTTTGCTCACTCATTTCTTGATTGCCTTAGCATAGTTAAGTTATGGATCGTGTTGTGTCGTTTGCGAACGAATAGTTCGAAAGAACGAATCTTTTGAGAAAACGAACTGAACTGACTCACTTCCTGAACTGATTTGTTCCTTTCTCAGTTCACTTGAGCTCAGTCTCAGCGTGGTGGCCGGGAGTTGAACTGCCTCGTTCGTTCGTTCATGACTCGTGAATCTTCGATGAACGACCCAGTCAGCGAGGGGAGGGGCGACTCACTCAACGAACGAGTGATTCTACCATGAAGCTGCAGTGATTCGTTCACTGAACGAATGAGTTGACTGAACGAACGAGCGATTCAATAGGAAGCTGCAGCGATTCATTCACTGAACGAACGAATGATTCTATAGGAAGCTGCAGCGATTCGTTCACTGAACGAACAAATGATTCTATAGGAAGCTGCAGTGATTCGTTCACTTAACGAACAAATGATTCTATAGGAAGCTGCAGCGATTCATTCACTTAACGAACAAATGATTCTATAGGAAGCTGCAGCGATTCGTTCACTGAATGAACGAGTAATTCTATAGGAAGTTGCAGTGATTCGTTCACTGAACGAACGAGTGAATGAGTGATTCTACCGGCTTCCGGTAGAATCACTCAGTCAGTCCCGCTTGGAGGAATTAGAAGCAGGGGATAAGCTCTCATGGCACTGACATGTTTCTCTGAGCTAACAGCAAATACTAAGTGAAGCCACATTCAAACAAAGGCACACACATCACAGTCCTCATTATCTTAACAGAGAGGAGAGGAGAGGAGAGAGTGAGACTGACCAGTGCTCGTAGGGTGCTTTTACATTTACAATGAAATTACATTTTCAATATATTAATAATTAATAGTTTATGATTTGCTTTTTAATGATTATTTTCCACTTTGGTTGTTTCCTGCTTTCATTTCAGTGCAATAACACATTTAACAACCCAACATTTAATTACATACATTATATTTGTTTATTTAAAAGGCTGGAAATGCGTATCGGTCTTCAGCCTAAATAAGTCTATTGCAACAGATGGAGCATCAAACCTACAAGGGAATACACAATATAAAACAGTGCATATAGTACCCTTACATTAATACATGTCTATAAACTTTGAATGCAAGACGGACTTAATTTCAGCCAATTTGAAGCACTATATGTTTTTTTTTTTTTCAAAAGGAACAGAATCTCCGCTACACCTTCGATGGTTATTTATGTTTAATCTCCCCACCTTTCCTAGTTTACAACATTTAGTAAACTCTGCAATAACAGAAAGAGGACTTATGTTCACGCGTGTAGTGAACATGTTGTTTGTTGCTGTATGTGTCACTTATGAACATAAGCGACAGTGTCTGTCAGGGAGGAGTGATCCTTCACTGAGAACGAACTGTAGGACTCAGTGAACGAGTCTGGACTCAGACAGGGGAGGGGAGTGATCCTTCACTGAGAACGAACTGTAGCACTCAGTGAACGAGTCTGGACTCAGACAGGGGAGGGGAGTGATTCATTCAGTGAATGAAGGAACAAACTGTGTCACTGGACCATTGA
>JAQQSB010002229.1:10000-29765 GCA_029721515.1 Synanceia verrucosa
TGTTTGTTGTTTACTGATGGCGGTGTGAAGTTCAGTCATTGCTTGTTTGCTGTCGGCATCTGGGGGTACATATGCAGCTATTATGATTGTAGATGTAAACTCTCTCGGCATATAAAAAGGTCTACATTTAACCAAGAGAAACTCTAGGTTCTCTCTTGTCTTACCGGAACCGCCAACTGTTCTATCTGCTCGAGAATGTGCCGCCCGCTAGCTGGATAGCATTGTCAGGTATCTCACTATGTAGCCATGTTTCCGTGAAAATCGTGACATTGCTGTCCATAATCCGTCTATTGCTTGTAATCCGAAGTCATAATTGGCCCATCTTGTTTGCCAGAGACCGCACGCGTTTGCGAGGAAAATGCTGGGTAAGGAGAGTCGATGCGGTGTTAGCCTTAGCTTCGCTCTCAGCCCTCCAGCGTCTTCCCCATCTTTGGTTACGGTCCCTGCGCCGCCTGTGCGAACTTCCTGTCGGCTTGACGATCCCCGGAGTGTCCGGTGATCTCCGTAGCTCAGGGAAGAGATGAAGATTGCTGATAAAACTACCCAATGGTTTAAATCTGATATCCAGAAGCTCTTGTCGGGTGTATGATGTTAGGGAGATACTGTTCTGTACGAACAGACCCGAACAGAGTATGAGTAAAACTACTAATGTGCAGAATCTGAAGAGACGCTGAGCCTTGCGATGTGTACGCGTTGCCATCCATGTTAGACCACTGTAACTCTCTGTATGTTGGCTTGGACCAGGTGTCTATCAACCCTCAGCTCATCCAGAACAGAACTCATTTTAAAAGAAAGACAGAGACAGAGTAAAAACTAGAATACAATGGCATCCACTGATCAGGTATATCATCTCTTCATCATGGTGGATGATATATAATGACAAAATATCCCAACGTGGTCGGCAAATTACAGGTAGCCTTCAGGTCAGATCGAACAGGGTGTAATCATTTCTGTGATTTCCTCTATCCTCTCTGAAGGCTGCACTTCTTTTTCAGTCTTCATCTTTTCTTCAGCAGGTGCTCACTGATGGAGTGCTGCACACTTTAACAGGTTTTCCTGAGCTGTAAATGAAATGATTTGATGAAACACATCTTAATCTTGAAAATATATACAGATCAGCTCAAGCTGACTCAAACTGAAAATGGCCATGTACTTTTTCAAAAAGTTAAAGAAAGCCTCGGAGACCAGGGGACGTCACAGAGCAACTCCTTCCTCACATCCATTTCATCTCCATTATACTTTCTTTTTTTAAATTACACATGCCTGGGGTAAAGTTACACTATAAGGATAATATGTGCTGTAATTACTTTTTATTTGACTTTCTTTTGGTAACTCACTGTTCTGTTCTATGTTTGATCATGTAGATCACATGTATTCAGGGCGTCAGGTCTGGGTATTTAACTGAAGGGCTGCAAAGATCGATCAGACATCCAGACAGGTGAGGGCCGGAGAACAAAGCCAGCACACCTGAGGTGAGTTCTCTTTCTGTTTCAGGGTAACATAAACCATCTTACTGTTTTTAGATTTCAATCAGGCATAAAATCTAAAAAAACAACGGCACTTTAAAACAAATATTGCAGCTGTTTTTTCAACGATTCACATATTGTGTATACAAGGTAGCATAATTTGGGTGCAGTTACCCTTTAAAAATTATCATTATTCTTGTCATCAGGTGATACTGTGAGTACTGTGAGTCATGCGTCCTGTTGTGGTAACTACCATCCTTCTTTGGCTGATGCTGATTTCCATGGAAGTCTCTGCATGTAAGAATCAAACTGTCTAAAATAATGTTCTACACAGACAACAGGAACACAAAACTGACAGTGCTTCTCTTTTCTGTGACACAGGGAATCCTGGAGAAATGTGTAAGACCAGGTATAAAACACCATGTTGGAGAAACTTTGGTGCCGGCTGGTTTCAGATGGGTCACCGCTGTGTGAAGGCGTTCAAAGATCACATGACTCATGGTGATGCAGAGGTGATGAAAACAAACACACTCATCAGTTTGCTCCTGTACGGCAAGAAGATGTGAGGAAACAGTGACATTAGATTTCCATTACTCTTTAGTATAATAACACACTTTACTCATGTTGCCTCGTATGAATGGGTAGGAAGGTGCGTGAAAGTTGGTGGTGGTCGGAGGGGCCGTAGGTGCAAAATGGCAGCCACACTTCTGTCAGTCTGTCCCAGGGTAGCTGTGGCTACAATGTAACTTACTACTAGTGATGGACAAATGAAGCTTCATGAAGCATTTGTGATATTTTTTGACTCCTCTAGATGGCACTCTTGGTTTAAAGATTAAGGCCAGTGTAATGGAAATTGTATTACACTGGCCTTAATCTTCAAACCAAGAGCTCCAACTAGAGGAGTCAAATAATACAAGTGCTTCATGAAGCCTCATTTGCCCATCACTACTTAAACAATTTATAGTACTCCGTAAAGTGCCGTACATAGAGACAGAGAGCCCTCTGCGTCGCCAGAGAGCCTGACGGAGAGCCTCTCCATCCCTCTCCGGGCACAGGAAGTTTTTTTAAACTGTCCTCTAGTTGCACCCTGCTGTGAAATGCAGCCTCTCTCCCTACACAGAAACAGACAGACAGGTCATCTCTGCAGCAGCGCGGACAGAACAGGAACTAAAGTATTGATTAGCCTAGTGAAAGGCAAGTCAAACACATTCAACTTGCTGAAAAAATCCATTTAATTTGTTTAGTAATTATGGCTGGGGTATATTTCCACAGAGCATACTGAAAGTTGTTCGTTGCATTCACTATTATCCGATTTTGTGTTGAGAAGACAGAGGAAGAGGAGAGTTTTAAAGACTGAAAGCAACTGATGTTCTTCTCTTCTATCTCCCTCACAAATAATTAAATCATAAAATAGTATTTTCCCCTGCATTTATCTGTGATATTTAGGCTAATTGCTTCACTTTCTGAGGGGGTGCATTTCACGGCAGGGCTGCACAACACGCATCACGACAGAGAAGTGCGAGTGGTCTCCGTAGCTACGGAGTCTGACAACGTATTAAAGTATATTCCAGCCTTTACCACCACCAGTATGACTGGTGTGAATGAATAATTGTTCCTGTAAAGCACTTTGGGTGTCATGAAAGGTGCTATATAAATCCAAGCCATTATTATGATTATTATTATTAATCCGATCCGAAACATGTTTTCATAATAATAGAAAAACTTGTTTTTGTATTTGTAAATGCTCACATTAAAGGATTAAATGCAAAACCTTCAAATGAAATGTATAATAGCAAACAAATATTAAACAGAGGCTTTCAGAGAAATTGAATGATTAAGATATGAAGTCCTCCTCCTTTGCATTTGTTCCTCTCCATCTGACATGGACTGGATCAATGAAGATTAATTCTCCACTCTGCTATTGATTTCAGAAAACATGCAATAAGTACAAGCATGGCTCCACTGTGGGTCATCTGGTATCAATCCACAGTGAACAGGAGCTGAATCAAGTCATGTGTGCTATGTGGAATCTCCAGACTGGAAAAGCACATTACTGGATCGGACTGACGTTGGACTATGTAAGCAGTGAATGTTTCTGTTCAGTTTGTGCATCTGATATATTTGTAATGAGTCATAGAGGTAAACAAAAATAAACACTGATCTAAACCAACAAGGATATTTAACAACACCTACTGCAAAAGGCTGGTGCTGTTCGAATAGATCACAATAGAACAACAGTGAAGAAGTCACTAAAGTGAAGGTTTATAAATATGGTTATATGGAATAAAACACAGGAAGCACAAACTGGGGCTGTAATAAAACAATTAATCAGATAACTGGATATTTGGAAAATGAAAACTGCACATTACAAATGTCAAAAAACTACCCTTTGGTAATCCCTTTGATTGTTGTTTTTAAGATTCCCCGTCTTGGTCCTCATCACTTTTGGCAGAACAATACTCGCCTTAAATATAAACGTTGGGCTGGAGGCCAGCCGTCTTATAGGCATGATGAGCTGTGTGTGGAGATGAACTACTGGAGTAAGTCAAAGGCTGAGTAGAGAAAACTGATATTTTTCATATACATACCTGAGAGACATCATTACTATTAACCCTTAAATTTCCACTCTCACTGAATCATTTGCTTCCTCTTTTCTATTTTCCAGGCTGGGGACGCTGGAATGATATAAACTGTCTTGTGCATCGGCCCTTTGTGTGTGAAGTGTAGTTCAGAGTGGACATGAAGAGCTGCAATTGAAATAATCAGCTTCAAATGGAACCACTGCAAGCTTGTGCATTTACTGCAATAAATGTTCAGCATCAGCAAACATGATGGTTCTGCTTTCTTTTCTGTTTGTACTGAAAGCTTTACTCAAGCATGCAATGAAAAACAAGTTACAAAAGTAAGGAGACAGAAAACACAAACACTTGCTGAGACAACAGCAATGACAAAAAAATACTTCACTTAGTGTTGACCTTGCACAGTGACACAAAACACCTTACCTGTGATCCACTTGAAAGGAAACTGGCTTCAAGTGGAAAACGTGGAGAACATGAAGGACAGAGCTGGTCGACTTGATGCTAAGCACTATGGTGGGCTGATAATATTCATACCTCCGTTTGTATTGATATTGATGGATACCAGTGTAATAAGATCAATGCTTTTGGTTCTCTCTCTTTCCTGTTTGCACTGCTGTGGTCTGTGCCTTTTAGTATCTTCATCGCTATCAGTATGGGCATTACTGGCCCTGTATTTATTTAGTATTGGATCCTCCTCCACAAATGTAAAACAAACAGATTCCTTAATTTCCCAGAGGGCACTTTCTAAAAGGATCAATTCAGTTTTAGCTATCTATCCAGGGGCGGAGCTTCAGGGGGGGCTGGGAGGGCAGCACGCCCACAGCCTGGGCCTTAGAAGTGCCCAGATAGGAGATAGGATTTGAGAAAGCCAGGTCTCTATCACGACTCAGGGGTGCTGTAGAAAGCAGGTTATCCCATGACTTGTGCCCAGAGGCGCCTGGTATGGGCACAGTCTATTACGCCAAGCTGCACGTCAGTGACGGTTTTTCTCACACCCCTCCCCCAGATCGGGGCAAGGCAGTTGTCAGCTCGGTGAGCCTTTATCGTTAAGAGTGAACACCTCAAAGAAGTCAGTCAGAATCTCGCCGACGTTATGACTGTTTTTTGCAGACTGTAAAAACTGAACATCCTAACCTGCTAAATATCCAGTTTAGGAATTCAGCTGGCGTGAAAAGAACAGACGTAATGAGTCGAGAAAAGGAGGAAAGCGGCTACAGCAGAGCAGCAACCAACATCAACAAGAAACAACTTTTCTCTTTTTTTGTTTCTTTCACTACATGGTAAAACACAAACAACCTGGAGGAGCTGCTTTCTGCTCCGTGTCCATGTTTACAATAGAAAAGCTCACTGTTGACGTTGTGCTCCAGTCAGCCTCCTCTCTTTAATTTCTGGTTAATTAATGAGCTGCTCGTTGTTTTTGTAGTGTTCAAATGATCATGTGTGTACAGTGATCACTGAAACGGCTGGAAATCCATCTCTCAAAGATAGTGCAGAAGGAGACTTTGTTTTAGAGTTTGGAAGGCAATATGTCCATATATTCATTAATATCGACACTCATATTTTCACTGAAATACAGAAAAATGCCACAGAACAAAAGAAGGGGAGAAAAAAAGAAAGTGACGTGGAGTGAACCTGGTGAGTGGTAAAAACCACATGATCTTCCACCCCATGCCCCCTCACTCCTTACCTGCAACCCATACTTATGAAGAAAACACTCGAAGCTACCACTGGTGGGGAGGCCACCTGACCCAGTGAACCATTAAAAGACAAAAAAAAAAAAAAATAAACAGTGGCTCCTATAGTTTCCCTTTCCAAGAGGACACACCAAGAGCCCCAGAGTCCTGAAGGAAGAGTCGGGAGGCACAAGAGTCCAGTGTTACATTCAGTAGTACCTTCGTAATTTTTCATCATTAAGTTTGAATGTTCGATGTAAAGTGTTCCAGGTGTGAACCTAAAGGCAGCTCTCTCAAGCTCAATATTTACACAAGAGATCTTTTAAGGTGACAGCCAGTGTGGTGAGCAAATGTTAGAATGTTGAATGATGATTGTTGAAAAGATGAAAAACACACAGGGGCATGCAGGGTTCTAAGAAGATAAAAATAAAGAAAGTAAGATAACATAAAATACAAAAGTACCAAAATATATACTGTAATAGATACAAGAGATAAGGAATGCATGGTGCATAAAATAAAATTACTGAGAGATCAATGCAAGGTACAAATTGCAGAATCAAATATGATAATAGATAACAGTATAGAGGTGCTATTTCTTGATAAAACTATGAGATAAAAAAACAGACAAACAAAACAAAAAGTCTGACAGTTACAGTGTGCAATTGCAAATTACAGTGTGTACCATACAATTGCACAATAGGGCTTTTTTTAACACACTTAAAGAGTCCAGCATATAGCTGTGTGTGAGTGAGAAAGTAGTGCGTGTGTCCCAGGTGTGTGGTGTAAATGCATGGTGAGTCCACAGTGCTGCTCAGTGTTTGTGTTGTCAGCTCCCCCAGAGAGGTGTTGTAAAGTCAGACATGGCGTGGGAAAGGAACAACCTCCTGAAATGTGTCTGTGGAGCAGGACAGTGACAGCAGTCTATCCCTGAAGCTGCTCACTCTGTCTGGGCAGTATGGTGCTGTGCAGTGGTGAGGATTGTCTATGATGGACAGAAGCCTGTTCAGTGTCCGTCGCCGCCTGCCACAGATGTCAGACTGTCCAGCTTTGTACGCCAATGAGTGAGCCTGCCTTCCTCACCAGTTTGTCCCGACATGCTGCATCCTTCTTCTTCAGGCATCGGACCAAAAGGCATCAGAAAAAAGTTGTCACACTGAGTGGCCTCAGCCTCAGAAAGTAAGACATCAGACTAAACCGCCTCAGAAAAAAAAAAAATTGTACATATCACACTCCAGTCAACTGTAGGTGGCGGTAATGCACATATAAGCTGCATGCCAGCCGCCATAATCAAATCCAACAGAAGAAGAAGAAGAAGAAGAAAAAAGCAGCAGGGAGATGGTAAGCGTTAACTTCAGGCTGGATGCAATCGTTACCCAGCTTACGCAATGTAGCTAAAGCAAGTCAAGTCAACTTTATTTGTATAGCTCAATATCACAATTATGAATTTGCCCCATTAGGCTCTTACAATCTGTACAGGATATGACACACTCTGTCCTTTACAAATGACCCTCGCAGATCGACTACAAGGAAAAACTCCTCAAAAAAAAAAAACCTTTTAACAGGGAAAAGAAACGGAAGAAACTCCTCAGGAAGAGCAACAGAGGAGGAGGGATCCCTCTTCCAGGATGGACAGACGTGCAATAGATGCCATGTGTCACAGAATAACAACAATGGGTGAAAATACATTAACACTCAACATAAAATTGGCATGGAAATGTCCAACTCAATATAACAACAGTTAATATACAGTGTGTATATATAGAATTGTATGAGAGTGTCTCAAGGGGATGAAGAGCATCATCAAGCTTACATCAGCAAAGGATGAGAAGCCATGTGCGCCTCCTCTCCCTACGCCAACGCCAACCAGAAGAAGCTTTGGGCAGCACAGCCCTCCTCTCCACCACACCACAACCAGAAGAAGCCTGGGCAGCACGTCTTCCTCTCAATCGCACCAAACAGGAGAAACCTCCGCCAGGATGACCTCGCCATCACCACCACGTCGCTCACGAACCAGAAGATGAAGCCTGACTGGTCTGCACAAATCCACTACTCCATCAGGTAGACTGGGTCCATGGATACCTGTGAGATTGAGAACGCACAGGGACTACGAGGCACAAAACTAATCTGCCTTGCATGTGTTAAAGGGAGGAAGGGAAGGGTAAACACATCCTCTTCTCCACCACCCCCTAACAGATACAACCTGAGCAGCATTCAGCCTCTTCACCATCTCTACTCACCATCACAACAGACGAAGCCTGGATGACACCACCTCCTTTCTCACCAAAGTAGCCTCCAGCTCCACGGACACCTGGGAGCTTTGAGCACAGGGACTCCGGGAAGAAGATGAGTTAGTAAAATGACTTGATTTATAATCTGATTTTATGATAATCAAAAAATAATCATAAAATCATAAAAATAACAGACAATTGTTATTTTTATGATTTTATGATAATCAAAAATAATCATAAAATCATAAAAACGTAACAGATACAGTAAATTAGATAAAAGAAATAAAAGACAGAGGACCACACAACTCACTCCAGTGTTTAACGCCAGAGAGATAATAAGCGGGCCTTGAGACAAGACTTTTGAAACACTCCACTGTGGGGAGCCGCTCCTGATATGCAGGAGTAAGAATGTTCCAGAGTTTGGGGCCAACCACAGCAAAAGCCCTGTCCCCTCTGGTTTTAAAGTCTCACTCTTAGGCACCACAAGCTGGGACTGGCCCTGAGACTCTCAGAGCCGCACTGGAGGAGAATAAATTTTGGAGGCAGTCGGTGATATATTGTGGGGAACCCAGTCCATTCAAGGCCTTAAAACAAACAAAAGGACTTTAAAATCAATTCTAAAACGTACACAGAAAGCCAGTGCAGGAGGCTAAAAATTGGGGTGTGATATGTTTGCGCTTTTCTTTTCTGGCTCCTGTTAAAAAGTCGTGCATGGAGGTTCTGGCCTAATTGCAGACGTGGAGAGTGCATTGTATTTGACTAACTCCTGAGTAAAGTGCGTTGCAGCAGTCCAGACAGAGAAGAAATAAAAGCATGCCACGACTTGTTCAAAAAGAACCCCAGAAAGACAAAAAAGTTTTTCACTCTTTGATAACAGACGAAGATGCAGATAAAAACTGGAAGGATTTTAAAAACAGCTTTGACCTGTTTGTCAAGTTTAAATTTGTCTATGGTGATGCCAAGACTAGTGACTTTGGGATGCACATAATCTTTGAAGTGTCCCAAGTCAGTGAGAGAATTTCCATAAACCATGACCCCACAGTCTTTTTCCTCATTTAGTTTTAAAAGTTTTGGGAGCCAACCAAGCCCTGACGTCACAAAGACAAGTTGAGTAGGGGTGTCAGGGGGCAAGCGAAGTTGTTTTTGTGATGGGCATATCTATGCCCTGGAGTGGGAGGGAGGTATAGGGCAAAGAACCCTGGGGACTCCACAATTGCAAAGAGAGCAGAAGATGAGGAGGAGTCCCCCATCCTCACCGTAGAGAAGGACCTCCCACTCAGGTCCACTCCAGGACTCAAACCACTTCCAAAGCAGTCCCCTGGACACCCACAGTTTTCCAGGTGCGATAAAAGAGTTGCATGATCCACCGTGCCAAAAGCAGCGGTCAGGTCTAAGAGCACTAAAATGGCAGAACTGCCAGCATCAGTCATTAAGAACAGGCCATTAAAAACCTTAAGCAGTGCCTTCGACTCTGCTGTGAGAAATGCTCTGTAACCTGACTGGAGAGGGTCAAAAGTGCCATTTAGCTCTAAAAACGGCTGCAATTAAGCATAAGCACACATTTCTCCAAGATCTTAGAAACCAGTGGTAGTTTAGAGATGGGCTGATAATTTGCTAAAATCAAAGGATCAGGGCCAGCTTTTAAGCAGAGGTTCAACAACAGCATTTTTACAAAAAGTGGGGGACAGTCCCAGAAACCATATTGCTTTTAATTATCTTCCAGACAAATAGCCAATGCTGTCCCAAGCCTCTTTAAAAAAGTGAGGAGGGACCAGGTCAAGTAGGGACATGAAGAGGGTTTCACAGTTTGTTAACTATCCTGTAAGAACCAACAATGGCACAGGTTCAAACTGATAGAACACAAGCCAGGAACACTCCGTGGCCTCTGGAACCACAAAATGAAGAGGGAGATATGTTGGCCTCTTATAGCAGCAACCTTCTCATTAAAAATGGAAGGGATTTTTCTCACAAGATTACTCCAGTCATCTCCTAATAAAGTGGAGGACTTTGGATTAAGAACAGAGCTAATAGTATTAGAAAGAACACAAGGCTTGCTCACATTACATGAAATTAGAGTCACGAGTAATATTTAGTTTTTTTCTGCTTTCACAACACACTGATAAATTCCTCCAGCTCTCCCTTCAGAATTCTGATACTGAAACCACCAAATGGTCCTTTTCCACCTGCGCTCCGGGCTGCCCTACACTCACGCATGAGCTGCACGCGTGGTGTCGATTGAGCCAGGGCTCAGTGTTTTGACTTGAGGCACATGATTTTTAAGGAGCTACTCTGTCCAAGACCTCAAAACAAATAGAAATAAAAAGAGGTTCATCAGTTGCTCTGTATTCATAGATACATTGAAGTTTGCAAGGCTTTGGAGCTGTGGCAGCAAAAAGAGGGTTAAAAGCAGCTGCAGTGCTAGACTTAATAACCACGACTCATGATGCACAGCAGGCAACTTTGTGCCAGTTTTAAAACAAACGTCAAAACCTGACAGGACAGTGGTCGGAGAACACAGCCTCCTCGACAACCACATTGTCAACAGGAACACCGTAAGGCGTCAACAGCCTCAGGTCCAGAGTGTGACCATGCAGTTGTGGTTGATCCCAGTGACATGCTGTGTCAAATTAAAGCTTCAACCAAGTCCAAAAAATTCTTTAACCATGGGCTTGGACTGACAGCATACATGCACATTAAAATCCCGACAATTAAAAACCCTGTCATAACGTGCAAGAATAAAAAAGTTCATAAAAATCCTTGATAAAATTCTTGTTGTGTTTCGCTGGTCTGTAAATGACGGCACACAGCGATGGATCCGCTCTAGGCGCATCCACAGCTCGAAACAGCTGAGTTCAAATGAAGCAAAAAGACCATCTCGAAATCACTTTGTGTTGGACATAGACCTTTAAAAAACAGTAGGATTTCAAAACAGATTTTATACACCTGTGGCCATGGAAAGGACTGGAACACCTGATTCTGGATTATTTGGATGGGTGAGCAAAAACTTTTTGGCAATAGTAGTGTAAACACATGAGCAGTGGTTGTCCTGCTCATGTTTATGTTAACTGACCAATTACCCTCAGTTGAGTGTGTGTCTAACCTTCTGTAATGGACAGTCTCTCAGTCCAAGAAGATAAATGTGAACTGAACTCCAGGGTTCAGGGCTCTCTGTGGCTGAGAATCCTTCCAGACCTCTGTCATTCAGAGTCCAGCGCTGTTACCATACTTTACCTGTGACCTGAATAAATATCTGTGAACTGCTTTTAACACAGTTCTCTGGTGTGTTTTCTTGGGGCTTCCAAACGAAAGGATCAGGCTAACAAAGTGTTCAAGTTGTACAATAGTTTATTGTCATTTATTCCTCAATTTGAATGATTTTATTCTCTTTTATCAATCACTTATTTGATTGTATTTAACTTATAAGATGTTATTATTTTTTATTAATCTAGTTTTTACTTCTCACTGTTTTTCTACTTTTATTGTTATGATAGTGCTTTTAATTTTTCACAGTTTGCAAAAGATTCTTTGGGCTTGTCAGTCATCTGTGTGAGTCACTTTGAACTGCACTCCAACCTGTATGAAAGTGTCATATTCATTTGTCCTATAGAGAAGCCAGTAGTGCTAACAGGAGGTCACTGACAAACACAAGGAAGTACAATCAGTGACCAGGGTGTGGAGCAAATGTTGTGTGGGAGAAACTGCTGAAAAATGTCTGTGTAAAATCCATGTGTGTGTTTCCTGTTGCCAAACAAGGTGGGATGAAAAAGAGGAGCTGTGTGATGGGACAGACTGACTGCAGAGACAGAAAGTGACTGGAAAGCACGGCTGCTTCAGCCCAAGAGAAGGGAGGAAGAGGAGCTCTTTACATCTTTCTACCGGTTTTTACCACAAAATCAGAGCTTTTGCACCTCATATTTATTCTTCTCTGCACTATGTTTACATGGCATGCACCCAAGATACCAAGATAAATTCAATGTTTATTTTCAGACTTACTTTACAACAAATCTTCCTTTTGTTCTCTCAGTGTTGCTTGACGTTCACTGCTGTACTGATAACAGTAGTAAGGTAGCTGCTTCAAAACGCTCTGCTGCTTGGCGTGTCTTAATTTCCAAGATGAACAATAATGTGATGGAAATATTGGTGTTTGCTGAGAACAGGCTTCATCTTGTCAACAGTGTCCTGTCAGATGAACACAGCGGTCACACCTCAGGATGAAGGTAAAGTGGTGTAAATTGTTTGCTTGTGATTTCCTGACAGACATAACACAGCATTAATACAGCATTTTTTTAAAGTCAGTATAATTATGTATTACTTCAGCATCCCTTTGATTTTTTTTTTTTTTTTTTGAATTTAATAATAGCAAAAACTGCTTCAACGATGGCAACACAGCTCAAAATACAAGCAAATTCAAAGTTATTTCTTCAGTAATCATCATAAATTAATGTAAACCGTTAAACAATAATAAATGATGTTTATACCAGCATCTGTGATTCTTTATTGATAATGATAATTTGATTAGTTTAGGGAGTGGCAGTGATTTACAGCTATTTGAGCTGGTGATCAGCTATTAAACAGGTGGCTCACCTGTTCAGACAGGAGCACTGGAGGTGTAACTGCTATTGATCAAATATGAAATAGAATGATCAGATTCAGAACAGCTTCAGGTATGAGGAATCTGACTCTGATTTACAGCACTCTCAGCAACACAAGGTAAAGAAATAATAAAATATGTCAAAGGTAAATAACAAGGCACCGGCACTGGATTCAGGAGTAGACGGTGAGGAGAAAGCGCTCCGTTTTTTTCAGGTGTAGAAGTGAAACCTGGCCTGTGATTCAACGTTTGTACTTTACTGTAATAAACATTATATTGTTGAAAAGCCCAATTTATCTGCTTTCAGAATCAACTGAATGCCTTAAATAGCACACACTGATCAGGAGTTCACGGCCATCAGATCAGAGGCTGTGAAATCTGTCTGGCGCCTTGAAAGGTCTGGTGGTAATTTAAGAGGATGAGGGACATGATTAACAAATGCTTCATGCTATCAGTTAACACATACTGTATCTATACAGCTGCTACGTAGACCATATCTTTTTTCTCACTGCTTAGTCTTCATGTCAACTTAGCTGTATAAACACAGATACAATAATTATGTATATATATATAATCGGAGGGGCAATTTCTCTATTTAGATGTTACAGTTACAGTGCCTCACAGCAAGAAGGTACTGGTTCGGATGTGGAGTTTGCATGTTCTCCTGGTGGTCTGTGGGTTCTCTCCGGGTACTCCAGCTTCCCTCTCACCATCCAAAAACATGCATGGGGATTAGGTTAATTACTAATTTAAATGAAACGAAAAATGTGAGTGTGAGTGGCTGTCTGTCTCTATGTGCCCCTACGATGAGGTGGCGCACTTGTCCAGGGGTGCACCCTGCCTTCCGCCCCTAAGACAGCTGGGATAGGCTCCAGCCCCCAGCGACACCAAGAGGATAAGCTGTGGATAATGGATGGGTGGAATGTTGCTATAAGACAGGCAGCACACAACATAAGACAGACGACGTTGCACTGAACAGTTCGACAAATATTCAATCACTTCACAGGCACAAATGTAAAGTGTAGAATACAGATAATGCTAGCTTTGCTAAATAATGACAAGTTAACGCTACTCACCCGCCTCCACAGGCACACCGCCTTCATGCAGAGACAATTTTATCTTTTGCATTTATTTGACGCCAGCAATGTATTCTTATCTCAGTCAGCAGCCTTCAGAAATAATACTTAGCTAATATAGGTCATCTTTATCTCAATGAGAACTGTTAGTAACTGTGACTCGATAATATCATCGAACAGAAGGGTACATGTTGCCAACATCTCCTCAACCTAATAACAATAAAAACTATAAAAGCCATGTTCAGTTAAAAAAACTTGTTAAAGATGTTGCCAACATGTGAATGTTAAGGTTACTTACCCCGTCTGTGGCTTATGCCACTCTGAAAATTCCCTCTGTGCAGAGATTCAAGCTTTTTCTATACAGTTTAACACGCTGTAGAGTTAGAATTTACATTGCATGTCTGGGTAAAAACTGACCTTGCTTAGACTCTCTGTCTGTTGTTGAAACTGGACTGATCACTGGACAATAGACTGCATGTGTGTGTGTGTGTGTGTGTGTGTGTGTGTATACCATGCATTATGCATTAAGATACATTAATGTGTAATAATGTAATTTATTGATTTTTGACAATACTTAGTTACTTTTGCCATGGTTGCCCGGGTAACCTAATATGCAAATGATAATAGAAGGTATTAGTACAGATCAAAGCAGATTATAAAATACAGATCAAAGCAGATTTAGAACAGAACGGAACACAACTGAAGTGTTTAACAGAAAGACACGCTGCTCATTTCACCTGAGAAAGTGAAGACAAAACTTTTGAGCTAGCTGATCCATCAGGTTATCAGGGCATCAAGTGGGGTACACAAAATACATAAAGTAAAGCACCTATTAACCAGCTATTATTATTATTACCAAAACACATTTCACCAATGGTCTGTTAGCTGTCAATACAACACTGTTCTACAAAATTTCTCAAATTTTAAAGTACCTGCTCCAGTTCATATTGTATCATATATTGTATTATTGGAGTATTAATGCTGATACATCAACATGTAAGCTGTATTTGGGGACTGGAGGCCCATCCCAGCTGTCTTAGGGGGGCGGAAGGCAGGAGTACACCCTGGACAAGTCTCCAGTTCATCACAGGACACATAGAGACAGACAACCACTCACACTCACACATTCACACCTATGGTCGACTAAATGTTTAATTAACTCTAATCCCCATGCATGTTTTTTGGATGGTGGGAGGAAGTCAGAGTACCTGGAGAGAACCCAGGTACTTGAGATGTTTCAAAGACATCAGTGTATTGTGTGTACATATACATGGGAGAAAGTACATTCAAAATTGTAATTTCCAACAGTGACAAGCAACATTTATGTGTATTTTTAAATTTACACACTGTCATAAGCAGGGGGTAGATTTTATGAGTAGCTACTTGAAGATCTGTGCTACTAGATGTTGATGAATGCAGAATCCATCAAATTAGCTAGCTGACCAAACTTTGACATTTTAAATAGCACAACTGACATACAAGGCATACTATAAACTTATTTGGGAATGTGATTTTCCTTTTTCTCATAATCCTGCCCTTTCAAGGGCTCTTTTTCATGGATGGACTTGTGACGTCATAGTTCTTTCTTTTGGCCAAACAGAGGAAAAGGTGTGTGTATGTGGTCTTTCTCATTTTTTTGTATTAATGGCTGGTGGGTTGACCTCTATGGCAAACCTCATGCAGGGTAAGGACTGAACAGCCTCAAAACCTCAGCTGGAAGAAATAAGAAAAAAAGTAAAGGGAAATTGAATTCAACTGAACTTTATTTTGAATATGTTCAAAGAACCAGAATGAAAAAAATAAAACAAAATTACGATGTAGTTATAAAAAACATCCAGACATAAATGGTGAGATAAAAACAAACAGCCCAACAAGTCCTTGGATTATTGGATAGTTTTTTGTTTAGAAATTAAAATAGAAGGCACAACAGCAAAGACAGCATAATGAAATTTAAATTATGGTATTGCCATAACATTGATGGTGGGATCTGTGGATCATGCTGAATTAATAGCATTGTCAATATATCTATGAAAAGTACACAAGGTCTCAGGGGAGGAATTGGTCCTCACCAGAGGAGTTCTAAGAGTAGATGTCTTTTTCCTGTATTCTGGTACCTTTAAATAGGTCGTTTGATAGCCATTTTTAACTGTCTATACAAGCATGAGAAATGTATAACTTAGAAATTGTAATGATAATTGTATCATCATAATTGTTATTATTATAAATTATAATAATATATTGGTCAAGAAGAAGTGTTGGCACCAGATTCATATATTAAAAAGCTAGAAGTGCAGAAATGATTGGTAACAGCATACAGTATGAATACAGCAGAATGCGTAGAGGAGATGTCCACACATGCGCCCAAGATCCACATTAACAGGTTACTTAGACCAGATAAGTGCAGCTTAAGTAGCGCCCATTTTCACATGAATATGTAGTGTGTGAGTGAAGACAGTGTACAAAGAAAAGCCTCACAACTATGTTCGCTGGCCCTTTAGCCGCATATGATAATATTATGGTGATTTCTACGATGCAACGGACGCACAAAATGTGTCTAGAGTTTGCATGTTAGCTTGCAAGCTTGGAAATCTTACATCAAGCGTTACAGCGATCAGGAGGAAAAGGTGTCATCATCATTGTTGTTGTTGTTGACAACGTGGTCGGAGAAAGACCTGAGTTGAAACCTGCTGTTCGCGGGCTGATTTTGTTGTCCCGTTCCAGGGCAGCTGTGGCCTCCCTCACAGCTGTGGCACAGATTTTCGACATGGTGGGGAAGTTCCCGCTGTTTCTGACATACACCACACAGTCTATGGTACCAACATGACCTTCTCTACTCTCCTCTTGTCTCTCTTCTTGCTCCAGTGTTGAATATGCACACCGCCCCTATCGTATTAGTTGCGTAGCACGGTCAGTCACACTGAGGGCAGTCAGAGGCGCTGAGCGTTACTCTCCTGTGGGATTGCTAATTCAAATTGATTTATTGCTCATTTTATTCATGAGTCAAAAATGCAGCTATAAATGGAAAAAGCATTTTTAACACATTTAATTTGAATTATGGTACAGATTCGCTTCTATATCCTAGTTAACTGAGTGAGAGAGTGAACAAGACAACAGTTCTATTTTGTGGGGAAAAAAGTTCAGACTCTTTCTTTGCTGACTAACCCTAGCAAACATTATCATTAGCAACCGTTAGCAGCATTGCTAACATTGCAGCTTAACAAAGTAGGAACAAATGCTGCTTTGAGGTGTGAACCACACCTGTTATCACAACATATTTTTGTTGATTTAAACCACTGATCCTGTGTTTTCAATTCATTTTTTACCACTTATTTACTGTTAAAAAGTTATCTGTTGAGAGAGACAACACTTACCTCTCTAAGACTCAGAGCGTGAAGGAGCTCCGAAGTGACAAAGCAGAATTACAGTTGAGGCATTCAAGGACACTGGAAGACTGAATGTGAGGACGTTGTAGATCATGGCTAACATTACTGTCTTTAGAGAGGCTGTAGGAGGCTAAATGTCAAAGCTATTGAAGCTACTGCAACGATATGAAAGTAGAAAACTAACAGATGGATTAAAAAGACGAGTGTCAAGCAGTCCCGACAAGTATCGCTCTCCTGGCAACCGGGCTAAACCCAGACTCATCCATCAGATTGCCAGATGGAGAAAAGCAAATTGCCCACCCAGAGAATGCGTCTCCACTGTTCTAAAGTCCAGTGGCGGAGTGCTTTACACCACTGTATCCCGACGCTTTGTATTAAACTTGGTGATGTATGGCTTGTGATGCAGTTGCTATGGCCATGGAAACCCATTCCATGAAGCTCTCTATGCACTGTTCTTGAGCTAAAATCTGAAGGCCACATGTAGAGTTTGGAGGTCTGCAGCTTATTGACTTGCAGAAGGTTGGCGCACTTTTCGCACCTATGCGCCTCAGCATCCGCTGACCCCGCTCCATCAGTTTACGTGGCCTACCACTTCTCGTGGCTGAGCTGCTGTCGCTCCCAAACACTTCCATCGTCTATATAATACAGCTGACAAAGGAGGAAATTTCACGACTGGATTTGTTGCACAGGTGGCATCCTATCACAGTTCCAATGCTGGAATTCACTGAGCTCTGAGAGCGACCCATTCTTCACAAATGTTTGTAAAGCAGTCTGCATGCCTAGGTGCTTGGTTTCATACACCTGTGGCCATGGAAGTGATTGGAACACCTGATTCTGATTATTTGGGTGGGCTTAGCTTTAATACTTTTGGCAATATAGTGTATCTTTTCTCAATTTTGGGATTGCTTATAGTATGACATCATTTCACCCCATCCTCTCCTGGTACTCAAACAGTAGAATTAAGTGTATGGTGAACCTGGGGTCTGAGGAGATGGAGCAGGAGCCCTTGATGATGTGTGAAGTCACTGCAACTGGTCTGTGGTCAGTCAGAACCTTCTGGGATGAGGCAGGATGGTTTTGCAACTTTTTTAGTCTCTGAATGTGCAGAAAATTGAAGACTTGTAGACTGTGAACTGTCTTTTTTGACCCATGATGGTGGGTATAGTGTGGTGAGAATAGCTGCCCTTCCAAGCAGTTGACCTGAGTTTGAGTCCCAGCAATCACAGTCCTTTTTCCCTCCAGTGATAGGTATAGTGCTGCTTTTATATTGTCTGAAACTAAGCAGGAGAGTCATATATGGCCTACTTTTCAACAGAGTGATTGAGTAGTATGGTGGTTTGATGTAACATCATGGGGGATGTAGCTCAGTGGTAGAGCGCATGCTCTCGCATGTATGAGGTCCTGAGGTTCAATCCCAGCATCTCCAACACTTCTTATATTCACATTAAAGGAGAGGCTCTGTTGTCACCACTGCAAATTACTTGAACAACACAGCTGCTTCTGGCCCTGCAGTCATGGAGAAGAACTAGAATACACTTCCTGAATGGGTAGTTTTATTTTGAAAAACTCCCAGAGTGGCTGTAGTGGAGCCATCAAACTAATATGAACCTTATAAAAACAGAATTAAAAATATCACTGACGTACTTCCAGTTTGGGTTAGCGTCTATGAGCTAAACATGCTACAAGCTAGGCATATTCGTGCGGCTAATCAGAGGGATGCTAATCGACTAACAGGCTAAAGCTATTATTTAGCAGTGATCAAGTCTCCACAGACCTGAGGATGAAACTAAATGAAGAAGTTAACTACAGGGCTTGTTAAATGGTGTCAGTTGACTGCACCTCAGTCAACATCAATAGAAGACTCTGGGTCTAAGAGACAAAACTCTGGTTGGCTTGCTGTCAATTGACATCATTGATCGTCTCAACCAATGCTAATAAGGATCTGTAAAACTGCTGGTGTGTTATTGTTATATTATTGGTGTATTATTAGTTAACTGTCAAAATTTTGTGATTTTAAAAATGATCATTTGGTGGTACTATTTTATATGAATATGCAGTAGGTAAGCTTTATTTTGTGTGTGTTTCTTTCCATAAGTAATTAGAACATTAACCACTGCTGTGGAAATATTCTGTCAGGGATGGTCTAACCTCCACAGGGTTCTTTAATTACACAAGGAATGAGTAACTTCACTGATTCAGTTGCCCAAAAGAGCTGCTTTTAATATCTGTCTGCAGAACAGAGATGAGAATTGTGACACACAGCACAGAACTTCAAGTAGTGAATACCCATACTGAATGTAAGGAAAACAATATTTATGCACTACTGATACATAAGCATGCTTACGTGAGTTCCTGCTGGACATGCCACACCGGGCTAGTGATAAAATGAACAACATGTTGTGGCAGCTTCTACTGTAGACAGAGTCCACAAGTCTTATCAGGCCTGATGATGCAGGAAAAAGACACACACTGTTCTCTGTGAAAAACTAAAACAAGATAACTTCCAGCCACATCATCATGAGTTCAGACATAACAGCTATACAACTGGCTCAAATTTCCATCACATTCTCTCCTTTGTTCCTATAGGAACAAATTCATAAATACAAAGTTTACTGAAAGCATCAAACATCAGATTGAACCTTTTGCATAGGGTCTTAAGATCTAACATCATTAAGATGTAAGTTGCACAGAAAAAAAGCTGTAATTTGTTCTTCAAGTGAGAATAGAACTCTTTTTGGCTATAGCAATAGCTGAGACAGACAGAACAGG
>JAQQSB010002231.1:0-29683 GCA_029721515.1 Synanceia verrucosa
TCCAAAAAAGGGACATACACCGGGAGGGGAGTTTTTTTCCCCCACTTTCCTGTTTTAACCCCCAGAACACCCAAAAGCTTTTGGCCCTTTTTCCCTTTCTCCCTGCCTGGAACAGCAACATTAAGATTTTAATGGTTAACTATGCTTTCATTCCTCAGCTACATCATATAAGTATCAATGTTACAATGGGTCAAACATCAGTCTCCACACAGATCCTCTTCCTTTCCTCCTTCTGATAACACCAAATGTGACATGTGGGATTGAATGTGGATTGTCTCTAAGTAAGACACACTTCATACATAGATCTGCCTGCTGTAGTACACCTTCCCACATGCTCTGATACCATGGTTCATCTCCTGTGTTATAATTTAATAATAAATTTCAATTCAATTGGTCAAGTTTTGTTCTGTGGTTTCCTACTATAGGCTGCTTGCTTGGTGTCATTTTTTACAGCTGAGAGAGGGAGCTTTCACATAGAGAAACTTTAATAAAGTAAACACAGCAGTATTGAACATTAAATAAGTTAAAAGAATATCATCTCAGTTAATCCTGGTGGATGGGAGGACCAGTGGAGTCACACCCCCACTGGACCTTCAACAAAGACTCATAAAAGCCTCAGCTGGGTCTGAGTGCTCTCTACTCTTCTTCAGTCCTTCAGTCAGTCAAGTTCTGGTCTTCATCCTTCCACTGCATTCTCTGTTCTCCTCTCTCCCACATGCTGGGAGGGGGAGGAAACAATGATGACCCAGAGACAGAGACATGGCTGTCCCAACCGCGAGGCCCAGTGCCTCATGGCATGAAGAGCAACTCTCTCCAGAATTCCCTGCTCACATTGAATTCTAATTAATCAGGATATTCATCCTTGAACTTAACCTTTGGTTCTAATCATTCATTCCATTTTGTCACAGTGAGTCAATGCCATGTATCTTCCAGAATCAATCTTCCTTATCCTAGTTTTTATTTTCTGTTTTATTATTTCTGTTAGGTAACCTGGTCATTTAGTTTGTCAAACTAATCATTTATTATTAGTTATTTTCTGTGACAGTAGTAGTCTGGTTATAGTTTGTCGTAAATAAACATCTCATTTATAAAGAACTTGGTTATTTGATTTGTGTGTATATAAAGCAGCTGAATCACTGTACACTAGGGTCATAAGAACTCTGTAGCACCCTGGAGATTAAGAGACTCTATTAATTAATGTCAAATTCACAAGTTTTCTCCCTGTTTTTTAGCAAAACTGGGTGGCGCCCTGATAATTTCTCTACTATTAAAGGTACTTTTGGTTTATGATCAGTTTAACTATAAAAGATATTGTCTATAAATACATAATTTGATATTAATTAATGATTGACTAATCTGCTCTACACTATTTATGCTGTAAACAATGTAGTGAAATAGTTTCTGTTCGTAGTTTAGTCATGTAGTTTGTCAAATAAACATCTAGTTTGATAAAGAAGTTGGTTATTTGGATTTGTGTGTGTCTATATAAAGCAATTGAATCACTGGACACGAGGTCCAAAGAATCTCAAGAGCTGCCTTAGGTTAAGAGACCCTATCATATCAAATCTGCAAGTTTTCCCTGTTTCCACAAAACTGGATGGTGTCTGCTCCAGTGAATCAATAACTTAAGAGTTATTGGATTATAAATACTGATGTTATGTACAAATGAACTGACTGATTATTCATGTGCTACAGGGAGCGCCTTTTGTGCTCAGTGATCCCTGTCAGCTTCTTTCTGTGCACCTCATCAGCCTGTTCTGCCTACCACTGACTAGTTGTTCATCTGCTTCTTGTAGTCATTTCTGCAGTATTGAGCTGCCCTCTGCAGGGAGCCACTTACTGAATTCCCTACAAAAATAAGTAAATAAGTCAAGGCTGCATTGTGTTAACATTTATTTTGAGTTTGCATGCAAAGTGTAATTGTACTCTCATTCCATGTTAGCTGGTTGGACTAGCTACCCTTCCTGTTAGCTGCTGTCGCCATGGTAGTGGAGGTTTGACTGAGCAGGAGTTATAAGTGCTTCAGAAGTACTTTATTTGTGCTGAAAGAAATTTGATTCTGGTTCTGGATTGTCCCAACCGAGGGAGACGACATACTCCACTCCTTTGTAAGACTGCAGCTGTCTTACAGGGACAAGTTTCCTTCTCTCCTCGCACTGGTTGTGAGACTGGAACAAAGCCTCACCTGAATTATGAAGGTCATTCTGAGAGGCGTGACTAACTACGTCACTCCTGCTCCACCCACTCCTGCTCCACCTACTCCTGATCCACCTACTCATGATCCACCCACTCCTGCTCCACCTACTCCTGCTCCACCCACTCCTGGTCCACCTACTCATGATCCACCCACTCACGCTCCACCTACTCCTGCTCCACCCACTCCTGCTCCACCCACTCCTGCTCCACCCACTCCTGCTCCACCTACTCATGATCCACCCGCTCCTGCTCCACCCACTCCTGGTCCACCTACTCATGATCCACCCACTCATGCTCCACCCACTCCTGCTCCACCCACTCCTGCTCCACCTACTCATGATCCACCCACTCCTGCTCCACCTACTCATGGTCCACCCACTCATGCTCCACCTACTCATGATCCACCCACTCATGCTCCACCCACCCCTGGTCCACCCACTCATGCTCCACCTACTCATGATCCACCCACCATGCTCCACCTACCCCTGATCCACCCACCATGCTCCACCCACTCATGATCCAACCCACTCATGCTCCCAGCCTACTCACTCTGGGTGATCCACCCACTCATGCTCCACCTACTCATGGTCCACCCACTCATGCTCCACCTACTCATGATCCACCCACTCATGCTCCACCCACCCCTGGTCCACCCACTCATGCTCCACCTACTCATGATCCACCCACTCATGCTCCACCTGCTCATGATCCACCCACTCATGCTCCACCTAGTCATGATCCACCCACTCATGCTCCACCTACTCATGATCCACCCACTCATGCTCCACCTACTCCTAGAGCACCATATCGGTGAGTCAAAAAAACATCACAAGTGCTTCATGAAGTTTCATTTGCCCATCACTACTTAACGGCTCTCATCAAGGTGGGTGAGATAGCAACTCCCACCTGAATGGTAACGACTCCTAATGAGACCTATTGTTTTGGTGGTTTCGGTCGTTTCTTTGTTTTCTGCTCCAACAGGAGTATAAGTATCTGGACTCTCTACCAGTCAGTTAGAAGTGCAGAAGCCTCTTGGATGAGATGAGACGTCTTCAACAAACCTTTTTTTGTCTTATTATGGACTTTCTCCAAACACATCACTGATGTTTATGCAATTCACATCTCTTTTACACCACTGCTTTATTAAGACATATCTTGTTCTGCCTTCATGTTACTGTTTACCTTTACCTTATCTTACCTGACACTTTTCTCCATCCTTGCCACAGGTGGGGATTGAACCTATTACCTTTGGCTCCACAGCAGATATTCAGGAGTGGAACACTCCTTCCTTCTCTCTCATCATTACAGAAAAGAATGACATCATATAACATATCTATTATAAGAGTGGAAAATTTCTATTAAAGTATAAAAAGAATGGACATAATATAATGTGTTCTGTTATATTAGCATATGGTGCATTTGATATGAGAATCAGAAATGTATAGATTCCACAGAGAATCCAGTGTTTCATGTTTTTGTTTCTGTCTTTCAGCATCTTTATTTTATTTCTTTATTCATGTGTGCCTTAAAGCTGAGAGACTCGCCAAAATTTTGGTATGTGTGCACAAAGACACAATAAAGACTTCTTGAACCCTGAATTAGCAGTCCAGCAGGACAACAGGATCAGCAGTGCATGAGAGTCAACTATGTAAACTCTGTGTGGAGCACAATGTTTGGGCAAGCTCATCACCTTAACGCGCAATCTTGCAGACTAAAGTAAGCTTTTCTGGCAACAACGAGTGAATTTTTGAACTTGGAGAGTATAATTGATCTCAGCTACTTTGCCCACTGTATCTGATGCAATTGGCAGATGCCCGATCCAGGAGACCTCTTCAAGAGTCTGAAAGCATGGGATGAGATGATCTTTAGATGGAGCTACATGGCAGCAGGAGACATGGAATTAGCTCAAATGGTGGTGAGCGCTTCGCTAGCATGCGAGAGGTAGGATCAATGCCCTCTATTCTCCAATACAACTTAGTTTCTATCTTGGCTGCTATGAAGCAATAGTCCTATTGTTCAGATCCCTTCATCGGCAAAGAGTTGGAAACCTTTTTGTAACCATCATGTCTTCAGTTTTTCACATGTAAACTTTTTGAAATTTAAAATAGTTTGCTTTAGCTGTATCTGAAGGAGCTGAGCTGACTGTTCCAGTAATAATGAGTGCTATGTTATGTGTTTGAACATATAATGACAAGGACAAACTGTCTCCATTGAGTGAAGGGACTCAAAGCCATGATGACCAGTCCATGGACTTAAACCATGTAAACTTTGTCTGTGTAAAGGACGGGATTCAACCCACTAGAGTACAGAAATACAATGTTTATATAAGTAAGTTAGGTACTTTGTGTATATTATAAGTGTGGGGTACAACATAAAGGTTTCATGCAAGGGTTTATATGAGATTAAGAGAGAGTAACAGGCCAGGCACCAAAGCAATAGGTAAGGCATTATGGGTATGGCCATGGCACTCCAGCTAAGAAAACAAATATGAATACAGAGTGAGAGACATGAGGTCCCAACATGACCACACATTCTGCACATGATCCAAGAGGCTCACATGACTCTACTAGTTTTTCAAAGAGTTCCAACCAACCATCTGTTTCCATGTGTCACTATAGAAGATCTAGCTCAGTGTAGTTATCTAAATCAGAGGTTTTCAAATGTGGGATAGAGAGCCTCCCCAAGAGAACCTTCAAAAGCACCGGTGCCCACCACTTTTTTAAACATCTTAAACATGTTTGTATGTTCTTCATCATATTTTAATATTAATATTTTTAATATCTTTGGTGTTTTTAAATATATTTTTGTCACAATTAAACATATTAAAAACAAGATTTTGAGGGAAACAATAATCCAAATTTTCACAGATTTGTTAGCAAAACATGTTCACCCATCCAACGTTATCCCCAATAATGCTGGTCTACACTTAAAATGATCACCAGCACCTTCACTACAGACAGCAGTGCCATTTACTGATCATTGATGTAAACACAGTATGTTGCTTTTCTGATTTTGGCTTGAGCGTGCCAAGCCTCCGACGCGAGCTCTGTGATTCCCAGAGTGGCTCCACACGCCCCACTGCCCATAGAGGTGGCTAATGTGACAAATACCAGGTGTGGCAGGTGAGAGCAGTGAAAGGGTTAAAATGTGTGTGTCACAGTCTGAATGTGGTGACACTTGAGAGTCATGGTGGCAACCCGGAAGCGGAGGGCTGCTTTTTCATCCCACTTTGAATTGGAAACTTTACTGTGCTCATATGGTGAGCATTTGAACATGTTTTTAGAAAGAAGTGCAAACAATGCTGCAGCTGCAAGAGAGAGAGTGAGACGCGCAAGCGTGTGGAGAACATAGATTGCTGCCCAGGTCAGTGCACAAGTTTGGCTGTAGTCCCTTGCAATCACAATAACATTACAGAGGAAAACTGCTTGAATGGTTGCCTATTAACAAAGATTCTCTGACTTAATGGTCACTAAAATGTTTTCTAAGCTCACAACGTTGGAGTCAATCAGAATTCAAATATTCACAGATTAAATATTTTTTGCCAAACGGAGCCAGTCAATCTTGTGTCTGCATGCAAATTGAAGGCCATGTGCAATTTGCAACCCTAGCTGAAGCATCTCTGTCCCCAGTTGGCTGTCTTGAAACCCCTGTCCTTAAGAAACATGCACTGATTTCCATGTCAATACATGACATTTATTCAGTTCTTTCCTTTGCATTTTAATGCACAACTTGCATTGTGTAGGGCTGTCGTATGTTGAGAAAATGTATATCTGCGCCAGGTCTGATAACAATCTCCTGATGAATATTTAAATTTTCTTGCACAAAAATGCTGCTCCTTCATCCACTGGATCGTTAATAAAAAGGCACGGTAGAACAAGAACATGCTGAATGTGAATGAATGAATAACTGAAGAATAGAATGAATGAGGAAATCAAATAGTGTGTGTGGGCTGAATGAAAGAGGGTGGAGACAGAGAGAAACTCAAGGTTCATATTGAGAAAACCTGGGTCCCAAACCAGGTTAGTTTCCATAGAGTTCATGCTACTATGTAACTGACCTGAGAGCTTAAGTTACTCTCTCTCTGTGAAACAGGCTAGAGTTACCCTCTTCTCTGGTTTGGGTTACCTCCCTTTAGAAAGAGGAAAGACTGAGTGTTTCCTACTTTAGGTTGGGTTAGATCAGAGTTTTCACTAAACCCAGCTTTTCAGAAACAGACCCCTGGTCTGACTGAAGATCACTGTGGTAGTGAAACAGAAGAAGAACTAGAAGATCATGATCATGTGTAAATATTTACAGGTATACAAGCATAGATGAAATTCAAACTGTGCATTTTACTCCATCCTGTGTAAGTGGGAGCAGTTGACTTTGCCTACATTAAGGCGCACTGGAACAACTTTGAGTTAAGTGTCTTGTCTTCAAAGACACAACAGCTTGTTGTGTATAGGGTGCTGAAAGGCGCACCACTCTACCTCACTGATTACAGCCACCCGGTGTGGGACCTGGACGGTTGCTAACTAAGTTAGCCTCCTCATTTCTTAATAAACTTTAGAAGAGTTGTCTCATAACTTTGACAAAGGCACCTCATTTTAATACAGGTTCTCTAAATCTTCGCCAGTTAGTGCCTTGTTCACCTCTACACGATTTTCGGCAACCTGCATGTCGGGTAACGCTTTTTCACACCCTCCCCCCAGATCTGGGTGAGCAGCCTGTCATCACCTCAGTGAGCTTACAAGTTATGTGAACACCTCAAAACGCCCAGTCATCAAGTCGCATCGCTTTGACTTATTTGTTGCTGACGAAAACTAAAGGTGATATACATGGCGGCAGAAGAACAGCATTCCAAGAAAACACTTGACCCACAGTAACATTTAGTGGAGATTCCATCATGCTGTGGGGCCGTGGCTCGTGCCAGTACTGGGAATGGAATAAAGTTGGTCGCATGGATTCCGCTCAATATCAGGGGATTCTTGAGAATAATGTTCAAGAATCTGTCACAAAGTTGAAGTTATACTGGGGCTGGATATTTCAACAAGACAACGACCGAAAACAGTGCTCAAAATCTACTCAGGCGTTCATGCAGAATTATAAGTACAATGTTCTGGAATGGCTGCCCCAGTCCCCAGACTTGAAAATCATTGAAAATCTGTGGGATGATTGGAAGCAGGCTGTCCATGCTGGGCAACCATCAAACCTCAGCGAACTAAAGATGTTTAGTTCTTATGTTCTGTTATTTTTGTAAAAGGAGGCTTGACTAAATATTTTTTCATTTTTCTGTTAAGGTGCCCAAATTTATGCACAGGTCTAATTTTGTTTTGATGCATTTTGCACCTAATCCAACAAACCTAATTTCACTGCTGAAATATTACTGTGTGCATCAGTTATATGATAGATCAAAATGAAGTTATGGACCCAAACAACCAATGATTTATAAATGAAAATAACAGCAATTGTCATATACAGTCATGGAAAAAATTATTAGACCACCCTTGTTTTCTTCAATTTCTTGTTCATTCTAATATCTGGTACCACTAAACGTATAATACAATGAACACAACAAAAAATGCAGCTGGTCACATAATACTTTATGTCCTATTTGACATTCTTAAGCTTAATTGATTCCCAGGGTATATAAGAGGCCATTTCATGTCACAAGCAGCACTGCACATGCAAAGGCCTAGAGTGGTTTCCTGCTTACATTCAAGCCGTAGCACAACTCATAAGTTGTCAGCTCTCACATAATGCCTAAAACAAAAGAATTATGTGAAGCAACAAAGGCAGCCATCTTGGCACTGCTGGAAATTGGCATGAGTGAGAGACAGGTAGCTAAAAACTGAAGATCTCCAAGACAGCCGCTTCATTCCAAAAAAAAAAACAAGCTGAACATGGCACTACCAAATTGCTACCTGGCCGTGGCAGGAACGTCTTTCACCCCACGAGATGACCGTGCACTCATCCGTTCCTGTGTCAGGAATCGTCGTCAGACCTCCAGGGACCTTAAAAATGAGTGGGCACTGTCAGAAATGTGACTTGCTCGGCAAGGACAGTTCGAAACCGACTTGTTGAAGCTGGTTTGAAGTCACACAGAGCACGCAGAAGCCCTTCATCAATGAAAGGCAGAGGAAGGCCCGTTACTCTTTGCTCGAGACCACAAGGATTGGACTGTTGATGATTGGGCTAAGGTTCTCTTCAGTGATGAATCCCAATTTTGAATTGATGCCACTCCAGCCAACTTACTGCTTAGGAGGAAGCCTGGAGAAGCTTACAACCAGACTGTCTTGCCCTACAGTAAAACATGGGGTGGATCAGTCATGATCTGGGTTGTTTCAGTCTGAGTGGAACAGGGCAAATGCAATGTGTGAAGGCCGAATGAACCAGGTCAAGTACAGGACTACCCTTGAAAACAGTCTTCTTCCATCAGCTGGAAAACTCTTTCCTGCCTCGGAATGACTGGATTTTCCAACAAGACAATGCCCCTTGCCACACGGCAAGGTCAGTTAAAGCCTGGATGGAGAACCACAACATTCGCACCATGCCTTGGCCTGCTCAATCACCAGATCTTAATCCAATTGACAACCTGTGGAAAATCATCAAACTCAAAATGGAGAACCTTTCATGCAGTGTCACCTAGAAACTATGGAGGTGACATTAACTTTCACATGATACAGATTGCCTGAACTTGTGATCTTTGTTGATGCAGATCTCCAAGAAATATTTGAATTAGTCAGCTGTTGGATAACTAAAGCATCTATGATGCTTGGGCCCTGTGTACTGTATGTAGGATCTAAGTAAATGGTATGCAGTGAAGGTCAGCATTTCTCAAGGTCATGATCCTTCATAACATGTTCAGCAGCTGAGTATGTGGAAATGATTTATGAACATCAGATGAGGAAATTTGGGACAGAGTCTGCATTGAGTTAAAAATACAGTAACCTTCAGTCCCTTCTGTATGCAGATTCATGCCACAGGTGGAGATTGAACCTGAGACCTTCTGCTCCACAGTAAATGTTCCCTCTCTGTCCACTCAAGCAGATTTGATTTGATGCTGTTTCTTATTGTAACTATGGAATTTCTCATTGCATATGGATCGGCATGAGGTCATTCAGAAAATTCTGTGGCAGTTTTCACAGACATTACAATTAAGAATCTAGAAGATGAACTACGATGAAGAAAGTAAGTGTGACTTGTTTTTTCAAAAACAAACTGCACACAAGGGTCTAAGAACACACACCTTATATGTACAAATCCTAATACACATGCATGAATGGAGACATGGCATCAGAGGAGAGAGGTTGCCAAGCAATATAAGAACGCCATGAGGAGTTGAGGAGTTTGCTGCTTTGCTCAAAGGGAACCACAGCAGTGCACAGTAAAGGAGGATCTGACACATCTCCAGCGAGCGGTCCACACAGACCACTTTCATATGCATTTGCTTTGGCTGTACACCACTGAAGAAAAGCTGTGGTTTTACTGGGGTTTGAACTCCAGGACCTTCTAAGTGTAAAGCAGACATGTAGTGACCACTACACTATGGAACCTACAACAAGCAAAACCACCTCCATGTAAATCCTTAATAACGTAAACTGCAACCAGCAGACTGCGAACAATTAATGTCAAACAACAATGAACCCACCTGTACAGAGCACAAATGAATTTGCGAGTCCATGAGTCAACAGTGATATAAACTCTATATATGCTAGGATTTGAACTCCTTGCTGGCAGGAGAAACTATGGATTTGCAAGTCATTGTCTGAAACTACTCAGCCACATTCTCTGCTGACTCACAATTCAGGATAACTTCTACTTTGTGCTTTTACATGGACTTCTTCAAAGAGTCTGTGAATAGTGGAGCATGAGGTTAGACAAGCTAGGTGGAGCTACATGTAGTAATTCTTTATACAGAGAATTAGCTCAGAGGATTTCCAGCATGTGAGAGTCATCATTCTCCAGGAGGAATTAGAAGAGAAAACAAAAAGTAATGGTGGGCTCGGTCACATTTCCTTCTTTCTCTCCTCTTCTCCTGTGCTCACTCCAGCACAGTTCACCTTGATGCCCGTTGTGGCTCATCCAACCAATCTCCAAGGCGGAACTTTAGGAATCCAGAGACCAGAACTTCCAAATTCTGAGACAAGAACTTTGGAATTCTGAGATGTCTAACTTTGGAATTCCAGAACGTAACAGGCAATTCTGATGACACTGGGATTTGCAGACATATGACGCATGCTTTTCCACAGCAGCGCATTACGAGAGAAAAATGGCACTCACTTTTGACTCGATCACGGTTGTCGCGCTTTTCTTCCACTGGTACCTGGTACTTTATTCGTTACCTCCTCAGCCCTGGTTCCAAGCTGCAGGCCGAAGCAATACTAAAAATGCAACCGTCCAGCTGACTGCCTTCCCACTAGATTGGCCAGCACGAGTGTATGCGATCTGTTTGGAAGCGTCATTGGATGCTGGATGTCTGATTGGACTGTAAAAGTCAAAACAACTTGACACATTTGCCACTTTTTAAAACCGGCTAACTGCTTAACTATTTTTTACACTTCCTGGAGTCTTTACTCTGTCTCTTTTTCTTTCGCTTTGTCAAAGTGACAAAAAGTCACAGAGGCAAGTAACAAATACATGATCACTTCCTTGTCCTCCATTGTTTGTGTTGTTGTTGTTCTTCTTCTTCCCTGTTGTCTATGTTGCATACAAATGAAGTTATGGCAGCTTTTCCACTGCTGTATGCGATCCTGCCACATGCCGAGGAGGTACTCAGTTGTAATGGAAAAGCAACAAAACTGGGCCGATCACCGTTACTATGGTAGTGGGAAGCAACGCCCAATAGTGAGTCTTATTTACGCGCATATGCATAGAAATTTTCTGATGATAGTGTTCTTATCGTTTCAGATTATCAATAAGGTTGGCTGACTTGGCCTATAAAGGGAGATTGATATCTTTTCCTGTTATTGTGATGCCAATTTTCTACAGATTAATGTTGATTAAACTAAAGAGTTATTTATCAACTTCAGTAAGAATAAGGCGAGTGTCTCGTCTGTCATCATCAAGTGGCAGGAGGTAGAAATAGTTCAGTTTTATAAGTACCTTGGTATTTATCTTGACAGTAAACTGGATTAGAAGAAGAATGCTGTGTTAAAGAAAGCCCAATCTACATGATCACTTCCTTGTCCTCCATTGTTTGTGTTGTTGTTGTTCTTCTTCTTCCCTGTTGTCTATGTTGCATACAAATGAAGTTATGGCAGTTTTCCACTGCTGTATGCCGATCCTGCCCATGCCGAGGAGGTACTCAGTTGTAATGGAAAAGCAACAAAACTGGGCCGTACCGTTACTATGTAGTGGAAAAACGCCAATAGTGAGTCTATTTGCCATATGCAGAAATTTTCTGATGATAGTGTTCTTATCGTTCTTATCAATAAGGTTGACGACTTGGCCTATAAAAGGGAGATTGATATCTTTTCCTGTTATTGTGATGCCAATTTTCTACAGATTAATGTTGATTAAACTAAAGAGTTATTTATCAACTTCAGTAAGAATAAGGCGAGTGTCTCGTCTGTCATCATCAAGTGGCAGGAGGTAGAAATAGTTCAGTTTTATAAGTACCTTGGTATTTATCTTGACAGTAAACTGGATTAGAAGAAGAATGCTGTGTTAAAGAAAGCCCAATCTTGCCTGTTGGACTGAAACATTTCTGAAAAGATGACAATAGGAACTATTTCTCTGAACTCTTCCTGTGATCCTTCTTAAAACTTTTGTGTTTTGTTTACTATGAAAATAAAGATTTTAGGTAAGCTTTTATCTTTTCATACAGAGAAGAGCCAGGGAATGCTGTGTTGTGCGTTTTTCAAAAATGACTCATTAATGACTAGGACTCACCACGGTGGAGCTGAAACAAGTTTGTCGACTCCCCAACCATCAACAAATTCAGTTAAAATACAAATACATGCACCTTGACACCTGCCACAGTCAACGTTCAGCATTTTGGCACAAACATTGCTTGTAGTTTGCTCGCTTCAACTTTTTGGCAACGCTGCCAAGTTTTTCAGTGCTTACATCATATTATATCACATGATGGCGGCATGATGAGGACATGAAGACATGAACGCTCACTTGGGCGCTCCCTCATCAGCAGCTTCCTGCTTCAGTCATGAGAAGAATGACAGCAATAGGCTTCTGAATGGTTGGTTTTATTTATTTTGAAAATTAATGGTAACGATTCCTAACAAGACCTATTGTTTTGGTAGTTTTGGTCGTTTGTTTTTTGTTCCAACAGAATTTAAGTATCTGGACTCTCTACCAGTCAGTTAGAACTGAAGAAGCCTCTTGGATGAGAGATGAGACTTCTTCAACAAACCTCAAGCAAGTCCAGTTGACTAGATCCTGCTTTTTTGGTCTTATTATGGACTTTCTCCAAACACATCACTGATGTTTATGCAGTTCACATCTCTTTTACACCACTATTTTATTAAGACTTATCTTGTTCGGCCTTCATGTCACTGTTTACTTTTACCTTACCTTACTTTTCTCCATCCTTGCCACAGGTGGGGATTGAACCTGTGACCTTTGGCTCCACAGCAGATATTCAGGAGTAGAACACTCCTTCCTTCTCTCTCTCTCACAGAAAAGAATGGCATCCATACAATGTATATATTATAAGAGTGGAAAGTTTCATTAGCATAGAAAAGAATGACATAATATAATGTGTTCTGTTATATTAGCATACGGATTGGTATGAGGTCATCAGTGACATCACTCAGAATGTACAGATTCCACAGAGAATCCAGAAAAATATGGGTGTTTTATATTTTTTTTTCATGTTTTTCAATATATTTATTTTTTATTTCTTTATTCATGTGTGCCTTTAAGCCGAGAGACTCTCCAAAATTTTGTTATGCGTGCATAAAGACAATAAAGACTCTTGAACCTTGAATTAGCAGTCCCGCAGGACAACAGATTAGCAGTGCATGGAGTCAACCATGTAAACTTGTGTGGAGCACAATGTTTGGCAGCGCATCACCTCCAACGTGGCAACTTGGCAGACTAAAGTAAGCTTGTCTGGAACAAGGATATGATTTGAACTTGCAGAGCATAATTGATCTTGGCCACCTCGTCTACTGTATCTGATGAATTACAGTAGACGTCTGATCCAGGAGACCTTCAAGAGTCTGGAAAAGTATGGGATGAAATGAACTAGGTGGAGCTACATGACAGCACTTCTTGAAGCAGAATTAGCTCAAATGGTAGAGTGCTTGCTTAGCATGTGAGAGGTAGTGGGATTGATGCCCACATTCTCGAGAGTAGTTTAGTTTCTGTCTTACCTGATATGAAGCGATAGTCCCATTGTTCAGATCCCTTTTATGCAAAGAGTTGGAAACCTTTTTTGTAACCACGTCTAGTTTTCACATGTAAACTTTTTAAAATTTGAAATAATTTGCTTTGGAAATGGTCTGGAGAAGCTGAGCTGACTGTTCCAGTAATAATGAAGCATGTTATGTGGTGTTGTGAACATGTAATGATAAAGACAGACTGTCTCTATTGAGGAATGGATTCAAAGCCATGGGTCTAGAAAATCATGGATGACCAGTCCATGGACTGAACCATGTAAACTTGCCTGTGTAAAGGACAGGATTCAACCCACAAGTACAGAACACAATGTTTTGTGTACATTATATACTACTGTATGTTATATACTTTGTGTATATTATATATGGGTACAATATAATGCTTTTCATGTAAGGGTTTACATGAGATTAAGAGAGTAACAGGTCACATGACCAAAGTTTTAGGTAAGGCATTATGGGTATGGCCATGGCACTGTAGGTAAGAAACAACATGGATACAGAGGAGAGACATGAGGCCCCAACATGACCACATTCTGCACATGGTCCAAGAGGCTCACATGACTTACCTGTTTTTAATGAGTTCAACCAATCAGGGGTGGGATAGTGAGCCTCTATGGAGTTAAAATCATGCCAAAACCCCACATACACGCACAACATGTTTTACTCATGCCCAGTGATTGACAAACAAACTCAGAGTGGTTTGCAAATGCAAAACATCAGTCACAATCTAATTCATTTTGTCACTTCAATTACAAAAAAATATCCTCCAAGTACAAAGTAAAATCTTTCAAGTACAAAAAAATCCTTTAAGTACAAAAAAAATCTACAAGTACAAACTAAAATCTTTCAAGTACAAAAAAAAAATACTGTCTCTGGCACTAATTTTCCACCTTGGTGATCCACACACAAATGCCTTCAGATCCACACACACAAGACAGTAAAGTTTCAAGCAAATGTCCTGTAAGTCGCACTCCACAACAGCAGGTGGCGCTGTTGAGTCAATTTAAGGCCTGGCTGGCTAGCGGCGCTTGTGAAGACCCAGCGGGAATACCAGGAGTATAGCATTGTGCTTCGCTGAGACAGCTGTACAACCTGAGCCTGAGTCAGGAGAAGGTCCCAGTCCTGTGGAAGTCGTTCTGCCTGGTTCCAGTACTCAAGAAGTCAAGGCCGTCTGATCCAGCAGACTACAGACCAGCTGCTCTCACATCCCACGTGATCAAGGTCCTGGAGAGACTGGTTCTGTCCCAGCTGAGGCCACAGGTGAGGATGTTTCTGGACCCTTTACAGTTTGCCTATCAGCCCCATTTAGGAGTCAATGATGCTGTCATCTACCTGCTGCAGCGAGCTCATATACATCTGGATGGTGGAGGAGACACTGTGAGGATCACATTCTTTGATTTCTCCAGTGCCTTTAACACCATCCAGCCTCTGCTGCTGGGTGAGGAGCTGCAGGTGATGGTGTCTCCTGGATTACTGACTACCTGACAGGCAGGCCACAGTTTGTCCATCTGGGCAGTGTTCTGTCTGATGTGGTGGTCAGTGATATAGGATCTCCACAGGGGACTGTGCTCTCTCCTTTCCTCTTCACCTTATACACCACTGACTTTCAATACAATGCTGAGTCATGCCAGCAGACTTGATGAGATCATCAAGAAGGCTGGCTCTGTAGTGGGATGAAAACTGGACACTTTTCAAACTGCTGTGGAGAGGAGGACACTCAAAAAGCTGCTCTCCATCAGGGACAATGAGGAGCATCCTCTCCACCTCACACTGGACAGACAGCAGAGCAGTTTTTCTAACAGACTGTTGCAGCTCCGCTGTAGAAGGGACAGATACAGGAAGTCATTCCTGCCACACGCCATCACACTTTACGATAAGACTCTATTCTGATACCACAATATTACACACTGTTCATTTGCACTATTTGTTGTAAAACTGTCATAACACATCATTCTGTTCATCCTGGTTCACTGCACCTTACTGTTTATTTATTTATTTGCATTATTACAGTCATACCTGTGTCATGACCTACTGTTCATTTTATTTCACTGCACCTTACTGTTTATTTATTTATTTGCACTATTACAGTCATACCTGTATCATGGCCTACTGTTCATTTTATTTCACTGCACCTTACTGTTTATTTATTTATTTGCACTATTATAGTCATACCTGTATCATGACCTACTGTTCATTTTATTTCACTGCACCTTACTGTTTATTTATTTATTTGCACTATTATAGTCATACCTGTCATGACCTACTGTTCATTTTATTTCACTGCACCTTACTGTTTATTCATTTATTTGCACTATTATAGTCATACCTGTGTCATGGCCTACTGTTCATTTTATTTCACTGCACCTTACTGTTTATTTATTTATTTGCATTATTACAGTCATACCTGTGTCATGACCTACTGTTCATTTTATTTCACTGCACCTTACTGTTTATTCATTTATTTGCACTATTATAGTCATACCTGTGTCATGGCCTACTGTTCATTTTATTTCACTGCACCTTACTGTTTATTTATTTATTTGCATTATTACAGTCATACCTGTGTCATGACCTACTGTTCATTTTATTTCACTGCACCTTACTGTTTATTCATTTATTTGCACTATTATAGTCATACCTGTGTCATGACCTACTGTTCATTTTATTTCACTGCACCTTACTGTTTATTTATTTATTTGCATTATTACAGTCATACCTGTGTCATGACCTACTGTTCATTTTATTTCACTGCACCTTACTGTTTATTTATTTATTTGCACTATTACAGTCATACCTGTGTCATGACCTACTGTTCATTTTATTTCACTGCACCTTACTGTTTATTTATTTATTTGCACTATTACAGTCATACCTGTGTCATGGCCTACTGTTCATTTTATTTCACTGCACCTTACTGTTTATTTATTTATCTGTTCATTTTATTTCACTGCACCTTACTGTTTATTTATTTATTTGCACTATTATAGTCATACCTGTGTCATGGCCTATTTCCCAGGTTGGGATCAATAAAGTCATTGTATTCTATTCTATTATACCTGTCCTATTCGTTCTCAGATGTCTTGTTGCTTTTAATGTGTTATACTTTGATGCTTTTAATTCTTGATGTTTTATGTAAAGCACATTGAATTGCCCTGCTGCTGAAATGTGCTATATCAATAAAATTGCCTTGCCAACTGTAAAGTTCTTAGAAAAAGGTTTCATGAATAAAATGGATTATTATCATGATTATTAACATTGTTGCTATGGTTATTATTCGTGTCATCATCATTATTACTATTATTATTTTACTTTCATCATCATCATTTTTATTTTTACTCTCATCGTCGGTTGCTTTCTTAAAACAGCAGAAGCAGCCATTTTGTTTCTGACGTCCTAGCAACAGTAACTAGGGTCCGTGATCGCGTCTCGTTGCGAAATCGCGAGAATAGGTCTCGCGAGATGATTTTTGGCCAGCAGTCAGAGAGGAGACCAGAAACCAGAGACAACGACCAGAGAGCAGGAGCGGAATGGAACAGGACCAGCAGAACAACAAGGTCCCCGGAAGTCCAGCAGCAGACTGGTCCTGTGAGACCACCTTGGTTCAGGTCAGTGTTCAGGACTTTCATGGCTTCATAACGACACTAAAGACAGGAAGAGGAAGAGTCTCGAGGCTCACATGTGGGAAAAGCAGATCTAGAAAGTGATCCGGGTTTTAGTGCTGGCGGGTTTTTATGTCTCCTGGTTTCATCTTCAAGTCAAACTCACTCAAGTCGCTGTTTTCTTCGTGTAAAACTTCGGAAAAAGTCGGACTGCTTTGTCTCTGAGCGTTGAGTAGCAGCTCCACGGTTAACATGTAACAGTAGTGATGGGAAGTCCAGCTCTTTTCAAAGATCGTGTCTTTTGGCTCCCAAAGTTTCCCTTTGAGCCTTATGTTTTAACCTCATTTAGTAGTTCTGCTTGTTGTTCATTCAGTGTTTCTGTGAAAGACATATTTTATTCATTCTCTCATTACAAATCCACAGTCACTATTGTTTAACATTTAGTATTTTTATGTTGCTTTGTTTTTTTTTTTTTATTTTTTTGTTTAGTTGTCCAGGTTTGGGCTGCGTGAGTGCTTTGTTATACTGAATCCAGTGTGTTTCAGTGGACAAATGATGGACAAGGTCTGTCCACCTGACCTTGAGGACTCTTCTTCTTCACGTGATGAGGAGGTAATATGATGATGACTTTGTTTTCTATTATGTGTGGGTACGTTAGCATCATGTTGGTGAACAACATAAAGTACATAACTGCTTGTTTATGAACAGACGCTGCATGTGAAGCAGAGGAAGGACGCTGCTGAGGCTTGTAAGAAATCTACCAGGAAGGAGGTATGTGCAGGAGTGACACTGACTGTTTATCATGCATTTATAGAGCAGACTTTGTTTAGATTAACATGTTAATGACATGTGTTGCAGGCTGCTTTGTGCTAGGGTGGAAGTAGAGTGCAGGAAGACATGTTTGTTCAGTGATAATGTTGCTCCTTTAGGTGCATCTAGTCATTCAGATAATTGTTGAGGACAGGGATCTCCTCTGTTAGTGAAGACATGAGTCAGTCCAGAGATCCAGAGACAGAGATTCAGGCAGCAGCAGATTGTTTAGCTGTTAGTATTCTGACTTTCTGTGACGGTCGCTGGATAGAATAGAGCTGTAATTATGAACAGGTGTCTCAGCAGGCAGTCTATTTACTAAACAGTAGTGGTAACTACTATGAGGTTGTTGTCTGTGTTCATCAGGTGAATGTACAGAGGAGTTGCTATGGTTACTGCATTAATCCTAGAACAGAGTGTATGTGTGTGTCTCTGGGTGGTTTTTGTGAAACAGATAAAGTAGTAGCAGATAGCAGCAGCTTCTTTAGGGCTGTTAGTCATGTTATCAGTGGTTCACAGAAGGCTGGTGGTCTGGGGTGTCAGGATCAGGTTGAAAATGTGCAGCAGCACCTGACAGAGCTGGTCTGCACAGTCCTTAAGGAGTCTGGAGCTGATGCATCGGGGCCTGTAGCCTTTCTAACCTTTATCTTCTTCAGGTCACTTCTCACCTGGTCAGCTGTGATGGAGATGGATGAGGTGAGGAGGGGTGGTGGTAGCAGAGGGCTGAGATGTTGTGATGAAAGAGCTGGCTGGTGCTTTGATGAGTGGGAGCAGAGTCACACCTGTTGAAAAACAGATTTAGTTGGTTGGTCCACTCCTGGTCTCCTTCAGCTCCCCTCTCATGGCCTCTGCTGTGACCAGAGATGTTTTTAGGCCTCTCCAGACCTCCCTTGTATTGTTTTGTTGCAAGTGTGTTTCCATCCTGGTCCTGTAGCTGGCCTTGCCCTCCTTGATCTTCTTCTTCAGCTCTCTCAGAATCAGAATCAGAAAAAAGATTTATTGCCAGGTATAGTTAACACAATACGAGGAATTTGTTCTGGTGGGTTGGTGCAATGTAAATATAGAAAAAAAACAAGATAAAGTATAAGATACAAATATAAAATATATAAAGTAAGCACCCTCCTCAGCTCAGGGTTTGCTGTTGGAGAAGCACTGTACTTTCCTGGTGGGTACAGTGTTCTCAACACAAAGTTAATGTAGTCCGTCACACAGTGAGTCATGGTGTTGATGTCCTCACCGTGGGGGTCACACAGTACATCCCAGTGTGTGGTCCTGAAGCAGTCCTGCGGGGCCTCAATGGCTTCCTCTGACCACGGCTTTACACACCTTATGGTGGGGGTTGTTTCATCACCATAGGTCCATAGGTATGTAAATGGGCTGCAGTCTCACCAGGTTGTGATCTGAGCGACCCAGCGGGGGGAGGGGTGATGAGCTGTATGCATACTTAGACTTAGACTTAACTTTATTGATCCCTTGGGATGATTCTCTCAGGGAAATTTAAAACGTTAAGTCCAGAGTTTTATTGTCTCTAGTTGGGCAGTCTACATACTGGCAGAATGTGGGGAGAGTGGTGGAGAGCGATGTGTGGTTAAAGTCTCCTGAGATGATGATCAGAGACTGAGGGTGAGTTGTTTGAAGCTGGGACACTTCACTGTGGACGAGCTCACAGGCTGCAGCATCTGCTGTTTAACACTCACATGTCCAGTGTTACACCACCTCTCATTAGCATACATCACGATCCCTCCTCCCTTCTTCTTACCACTCTCCCTCGCGCTCCAGTCAGCTCTGACGAGGTGAAATCCGTCCAAAGTTACGAGCGAGTCTGGAGTGAGTTCATTCAGCCATGACTCGGTGAACATCAGCAGGCTGTTCTCCCGATACTCTCACTGCAGCCGGGTCAGCGCTGCCAGCTCCTCCATCTTATTAGACAGAGACCTCATGTTTCCCATGATGCCAGACAGGAGACGGACGGACATGGCGTCTCCTCTTCCTCAGACGTTTCACTCTGAGGCTGGAGGCATTTTTAAATAACAAGAGTAAGTTCAACAAAAAATGTCTATAGAGTATTTTATTCTCGTGCACGAGAGGAGACATGAAATACATAAGTAAGTAATAAGTCTTGAAGAGTTTGCAGAAGATCTCAGTGGACAAAAAGGACGTTGCATATCTTTACCACAGAGGAACTGTGAGAGGATTCTAAGCTGGAGTCATAACAACAGATAAAGACAATAACACCAGTGTTTGCCTTCAGATTCCCACCTTGCTCACAGCCATCTGGGCCTAAAGACAACCACTAAAGCCTGGTTTATGCTTCTGCGTCGCGGCGACGGCGTAGCTCCAGCATCGGCGTGGACCCCTACACGGACCATACGCCGTAGCCTGACGCGCACCTCCAAAAAATCCTGACTACGCGCCGTGTCAACGCGTTGAGACGCGAACGGCAAGGACTATGATTGGTCTGCTCAGAACGTTACTTCTGGCGGTTGCTTTTCCGGTCAACAGCTCAACAACACAGCTATTTGTGGAGCGGCACGAGCCGTACGGAATGGTCGGACAGACCAACTCCGCAAACGTCTTCCGTGCTTCAACATTTGTAGTAACAGCATTTCTTTTTCAATTTTATGAGCTCCATCTCCAGAAACATCCGCTCCATCTCAGTTGTCATTGTTTACTGTCGGAAGAAAACCAAGGAATCCGATATGAGCCCCCAGAAGCCACACAAAGACACAGACACACCCCCCCGGCAGCTTGGCGGTGAATTGCAGAGCAACGCTTTCCCTCGACGGAGAGCTTCGAATGCTCAACGACGGCCTCGGGTCTACGCCGTAGCTCCGCCGTGACGCAGAAGCATAAACCAGACTTGAAGTTCAATTCATTGAATTCACCTTCATTAAGCAAATACTGAGTATATTGTAAAACAAACAATCATGACCTGACATATATATATTAAGCAAATACTGAGTATATTGTAAAACAAACAATCATGACCTGACATATATATATATATATATATATATATATATATGGTAAATGTTGAGTATAATAATTTTCCATCACACATCAACAATGTATCTCCTGGCATTTTAAGTTGAACTCCATGTCATCAGTATTTATTGTTATTATTATTGTTATTTAGGGTTGGGTATAGTTCACAATTTTTCGATACGATACTAGTTTCGATACCTTTGTTTCGATACCGGTTCTAGAACGATACTTTTTTCAATACCTCAATAAATTATTTTTGTGTAATTTTAGGCTTTAATCATGGTCATCATCATTAACCCGTTACTCTTCTGGTGGTCTGATTTAAATTCTAACTTGCAGGTTGGAAATTCAGATATTAATGAAATGCTGCTGCAGTGACATTAATGCTGTTTTATCAGCGATGTTTGTTTCCTTATGCTGTTAAAGTGGATGGATCAGATGTCCCCCCCGTCTCTAGTGACTGAGCACATGAATCATTTCCACCACACTTTTCTTCAGACTTTTTTTTTGTCATGCACTCCTCATGCAAAGGCCTGTGGTGATTTTTCAAGTGCCGGTAAAAGTTGGTTGTGTTTCTGCTGGATGTTACAACTTTAGCGCAACATGTTTTGCACACAGTTTCTGGTACCCATCTGCAGCATCAAACCCGAAATACTCCCTGATGACCGTGCTGTTTGTTTTGGAGATTAAATCCCCAAATTTTGCATCTAGTTCCGCTGAAGTAATTTCTAAACATGTAAATGTTACAAAGCACAAGGTGCTCAGTCGTTCTTCATGGCCTCACCAAACTTCTCCCACAGCTAAGTTTTTGCCTCAGTGACCACCAAAGCCTCCAGAGTCCCACAGACCAAAAAGGCCCTTCTTCAGCTCGATGGCATCCCTCACCGCCGGTGACCTCCAACGGGTTCGGGGTTTGCCACCGCGACAGAAGCAGACCACCTTATGGCCACAGGTCCGAATCGCGTGTGGAGGATCGTTAGGTGTGTTTGGATTGTACAGACTGGGATGTTTTCAGGACTGAAACCAGCAGCCTGGATGAGTTTACAGATGCTGTGACGTCAACCATCAGCTTCTGCGAGGACAGCTGTGTACCAGCTCACACCAGAGAGTTACAAAGATGATAAATCCTGGTTCACAGCTCGACTCAAATGGCTACGGTTGTAGAAGGAGGAGGCGTTTAAGAGCGGGGACAAGACCAGGTTTATCAAGGTTAGGAACAGGTTTAGCAAGGAGGTGAGAAACGCTCAAAGACTGTTCTCTGAGAGCCTCCAACGACACCTCTCAGACAACAACACTGCCTCGCTCTGGAGAGGACTGAAGCTGGCCGTATACTCGCCGTGTCTGCTAGCGCGCCCACCATTGCTGACACCACCAGTGCGCTAAAACCATATATACTGTTGCACAACAGATGCAGCAGTAGTTGCAATCACAACCCACTGGTGAAGAAGAAGAAGTAGAGGAAGTAGAAGGTTGCTATGGACTCCCTGGTTGCTAAGGATTAGCTAATCACTTGCACTCTAGAAAACAACGAGCCTCTCATTTATTAACCAAGCGAGAGGAGGCTGACTGGAGAGCTGACTGCTGAATAGAGAGTCCTCCTTAAAACTCTGACAGGGGAGAAGAGAGTGACGTAGTTTAAACAGCACGGAGAGTCAACAACTCCGACAGTCGTCAAGTGTGAAACAAGACATTAAACAAGTGTGGTTATTAAGGGCAATAGGGCTCTATGTTCTTTGGAAGAAGGATCATACAGATGTCTGTAGAGACGGATCTGTTCACTCAGCTTGGTTTCCAGCGAGTCCATCCTCTTCCAGCTGGTCCGTTTCCTGTTTGGCGTGCACAAGACAGAAGTTGTCGTGTACGTGACAAACAGACACGGCGCCTTTTTATGCCGTGCGTGACGGGTTTCTATGTCATTTTAATGTCACGATTGTGCGCACGCTGGCAGACACGGCGAGTATACAGGTGATTGGCTGCAACCTTCCATCTCTCCAAGACCCTGAAGCCTCAAGGACCCTGAAGCGTGCAGGAAAGATTGTGGCTGACCTCTCTCACCCTGGACATGAACTGTTTCAGTCCCTCACCTCTGATCCATCAGGACCAGAACCTCACACCATAAGAACAGTTTCTTCCCCACTGCAGCTGGTCTCATCAGCAAGGCCCTTTGTCCACACCCGCCACTCAACTGATTACACCTCTCTCTGCAGTTTTTGTGAGAGGACCTGGCTGCAGACCTCCACTGTGAGGTTGCTTCCGGTGCAGGCTCCACTGTCAGAACCCACCTCCACTGTCAGGACGGGAAGTGAGGATGTTTTTGGGGTGGGAGGTATTAGATTTCAACAATAGTGGTTAGCATAAACAGCTAAGGATTCTTAACTTTTTCGTGCATAACGTAAAGTAACTGTTCGCATTTGTTTTTATGTAACGTCATAAAACATTTTTGTAAACTCTCCTTGCATTAGGTGGATACAGTCACAAAGTTAAACGTGTCTTTCTGAACTCACGAATGTTATAGTAACACAGCCAAGCTACCAACACCATGCAACACCATGATGTTTTAGAGGTCGACTAGCTAATTAGTGATATCACCTGTTTAACTACATGGCACATTTTAATTTTATTTTCCCACCTCAGTTGTACACTACAGTAACGTTATAGAAACAAAAATAGCAACTGCTATGCACCATCAGTACTTTAATTTTTGATGCTTGAGTATATTTTGCTTCTAACATAACATACTGAATTACTTAAGTGTCTTGTTTTATCCACTTTCACTTAATTAAGTACTTTTGCAGTCATTACTACTACTAAGACCTCATTTACACCACCTGGTGTAGACAAGGAATTTATAGCTTTTATGTCATAGTGTGAGGAAAACGATTCACCCAGAAGTGCATTCGCGATTTTATTTTGAAATGCATCTCCCTGCATTTCCCATCCTGACAGTGGAGGGAGCCTGAGAGTGGAGCCTGCAGCCGAAATGACCTCACAGTTGAGGTCTGCAGCCAGGACCTCTTGGTATTTGTCACTGTTCATTTGCCATATTGCACTGTTTTTTCTCAGTTTTTGTACCCCATATTAATTCTTAGTCACTTTATCATTTGGTCCTTATCTCAGCGTCAGAATACCAAGTAAAAGTCCTTGTAGGTACAAACTCGGTCCTGACTCTGATTGTGATTTGCATGTTTTTGAAACCTGTTTCTCTGATGTCCGGCATGAACTCCTTTCCTTTCAGTGAGGGTCAGAAGTGGCAGGTTAACTGATTTAGTTTGGTTTCTGATAACGTCTCTGCTCTTAGTCACTTTATCATTTGGTCCTTATCTCAGCGTCAGAATACCAAGTAAAAGTCCTTGTAGGTACAAACTCGGTCCTGACTCTGATTGTGATTTGCATGTTTTTGAAACCTGTTTCTCTGATGTCCGGCATGAACTCCTTTCCTTTCAGTGAGGGTCAGAAGTGGCAGGTTAACTGATTTAGTTTGGTTTCTGATAACGTCTCTGCTCACACTGTGTGCTGCACCTTGTGTGACTTTCCAAAGCTGCTCTTTACAGCTGTATCGTTTGGCATCATCTTCTTTATTATTGACAACAAGTTCTCAGTCGGGTTGAGATCAGACGAGCAGCCAGGTCAGTTCATGAGGTGATCGTCTTCAGAGCCTTGAGATGCGTTATCATGCATGTTCTAGACACCAGTTTGAGATGGATCTGAGCTTTGTGACCTGGAGCGTTATCCTGCAGGAAGTAGAATCAGAAGATGGTTCACTGTGGTTGTAAAGGGATGGACATGGTCAGCAGCAGGCCTCAGGTAGGCTGTGGAGTTTAAACAAGGCTCAGGTGCTCCTCATGGAGCAGTTTGTAAATCATAAATACATAATTTCTGTGGTGAAAAGAACAATAAAGGATCAGCGTTAAGATCTCGGTAGAAACACTTTTTAGCTGTGGTTTGACTCGATCCTGCAGGTGGGAACATATTTATGGTTCTAGATAGCTCGCTCCATTACAGCATGTAACTGACTCTCTCTCTCTCTCTCTCTCTCTGTATGTCTGTCTGTTGCTATAGAAACAGAGAGGAAGAGGGGGAATGAAACGTCACCACTGTCAGCACTGTGACAGATCCTTCACGTCATCTGGAAATTTAGAGATTCATGAGAGAGTTCACACTGGACAGAAACCATACAGCTGTGATGAGTGTGGGAAAAGATGTTCTCAGAGAGGTAACCTTCGTGCCCACCACCTTGTTCACACTGGAGAGAAACCATTTGGGTGTGACCAGTGTGGAAAAATGTTTACTCGAAGTCATCACCTTAAAACACATCAACGTATCCACACTGGAGAGAAACCATACTGGTGTGGTCAATGTGGAAAAAGGTTTACTCAGAGTAATAACCTTCACGTCCACCAGCGCACCCACACTGGAGAGAAACCATACAGCTGTGGTGACTGTGGGAAAGTTTTTCTTACAAAGCGTGCCTTTGATCTCCACCGACTCGTTCACTCTGGACATAAAACCATTCTGGTGTGACCAGTGTGGGAAAACTTTTTCTCGTGGTCATCACCTTAAAAGCCACCAACGCCTTCACACTGGAGAGAAACCATACTGGTGTGATCAGTGTGGGGAAAGTTTTGTTCAGCAAGTTACTCTTAAATATCACCAATTACGCAATCACTCTGCATGACTGTGAGCATCTGTCCAGTCAGCAGAACTATATGTGTGTGTGTGTGTATAGAGTCCAGCCAGTCAGCATCATACTTATATAGCGCTTTTCATAACACCCAAAGTCGCTTTACAGTACAGATACACACTTCATTCACACTTGGTGAAGCTACGAGGCCTCTCTACGACCACTACTGAAGCATTTATATACATAGTGATATCACTGGAGGCAAGGAAGGTTAAGTTTCTTGCCCAAGGCCACAATGACCAATGGCCAGAAGTGGCAGGCCAAGAAAAATATCAGGGAGGCAAAGACGAAGGATGATCAGAATGGTCAAAAATAACCCACAGACCACCACCAAAGACCTGCAAGGTCATCTTGCTGCAGATGGTGTCACTGTGCGCTTTGCACGAGGAAAAGCTGTGCGGGAGAGTGATGAAGAAGCCTCTTCTTCACAGATGCCACAAACTGAGGGCTTGAGGTATGCAAAAGCACATTTGGACAAGCCAGCTTCGTTTTGGGATACGGTGCTGTGAACTGATGAAACAAATTGAGTTATTTGGTCATAACAAGAGGTGATATACATGGCGGCAGAAGAACAGCATTCCAAGAAAAACACTTGCTACCCACAGTAACATTTAGTGGAGGTTCCATCATGCTGTGGGGCCGTGGCTCTGCCAGTACTGGGAATGGAATAAAGTTGGTCGCATGGATTCCGCTTAATATCAGGATTCTTGAGAATAATGTTCAAGAATCTGTCATAAAGTTGAAGTTATACTGAGGCTGGATATTTCAACAAGACAACACCCAAAACAGTGCTCAAAATCTACTCAGGCGTTCATGCAGAATTATAAGTACAGTGTTCTGGAATGGCTGCCCCAGTCCCCAGACTTGAATATCATTGAAAATCTGTGGGATGATTAGAAGCAGGCTGTCCATGCTGGGCAACCATCAAACCTCAGCGAACTAAAGATGTTTAGTTCTTATGTTCTGTTATTTTTGTAAAAGGAGGCTTGACTAAATATTTTTTCATTTTTCTGTTAAGGTGCCCAAATTTATGCACAGGTCTAATTTTGTTTTGATGCATTTTGCACCTAATCCAACAAACCTAATTTCACTGCTGAAATATTACTGTGTGCATCAGTTATATGATAGATCAAAATGAAGTTATGGACCCAAACAACCAATGATTTATAAATGAAAATAATAGCAATTGTCATATATATATATATATATATATATATATATATATATATATATATATATATATATATATACACACTGTATATGTGTGTATATATATATATATATACACATATATATATATATATATATATATACATATACGTGTGTATATATATATATATTGTGTATATATGTACACGTATATATATACGTATATACGTGTATATATATATATACGTGTACATATACGTATATATGTATATGTACACGTATATATATATATACACGTATATGTACACAGATATATTTATATGTACATATGTATATATGTATATATACGTGTATATACATACGTATGTATATACACGTATGTGTATATATATGTATATATATATATATATATATATATATATACATATATATACAATGTATATATACTATGTATATATATATATATGTGTGTATATATATATATACACGTATATATACGATGTATATATATATATATATATATATATATATATATATATATATGTGTGTGTGTGTGTGTGTGTGTGTACAGTGCTGCTCATATGTTTACATACCCTTACAGAATTCATGGTTTCTGCCCATTTGTAAGAGAAAATGAATGATGACACAAAACCTTTATTTCCACGTGTGGTTAGTGGAATGGTTGAAGCCATTTATTGTGAAACAAATGTGAGAATGCAATTTAAAACCAAAATAACAAACAGAAACTGCCCGAATTACCCCTGATCAAAAGTTTACATACCCCAGTTCCTAATACTGTGTATTTCCCTTTAACATCAATAACAGCGCCAAGTCTTTTGTGGTAGTTGTCAATTAGTCTCTTTATCTTTTCAGATGGTAAAGCTGCCCATTCTTCTTGACAAAAAGCCTCCAGTTCTTGTAAAGTCTTGGGTTGTCTTGCATGAACAGCACGCTTCAGGTCTCCCCAGAGTGGCTCAATAATATTGAGGTCAGGAGACTGAGATGGCCAGTCCAGAACCTTCACTTTATGTTGTTGTAGCCACTGGTAGGTTGATTTGGCCTTATGTTTGGGATCATTGTCATGCTGGAATGTCCAAGTGTGTCCCATGCGCAGCCTCCGGGCTGAGGAGTGTAGATTTTCCTCCAGTATTTTTGATAACTGGCCGCATTCATCTTGCCATCTACTCTGACCATATTTCCTGTGCCTCTGTAGCTTACACATCCCCAAAACATCAGGGATCCACCACCGTGTTCCACTGTTGGAATGGTGTACCTTTTCATCATAGGCCTTGTTAATGCCCCGCCAAACATAGCGTGTATGGTTTTTCCCAAAAAGTTCAATTTTGGTTTCATCACTCCACATTACTTTCTCCCAGAAGGTTTGGGGTTTATCTCTGTGCAGTGTGGCATATTTTAGGCAGGATTCTTTGTGGCATTTGCGTAAAAGTGGCTTTCTCTCTGGCAACTCTCACCATGCAGCCCATTTTTCTTCAAGTGCCTTCTTACAGTACTGCTTGAGACATCCACATGACATTGTTTGAGGGAGAGTTGAATTTCACCTGATGTTATTTGAGGCTTTTTCTTCGGGTGATCCCAAACAATTCTTTCTTGCAGTTGTAGCTGAAATTTTGCTTGTCTACCAGACCCAGGTTTGGTGGTCTACATTTCCTCTTAGTTTCCCACTCTCAAAATTAATGTCTGAACAGTGGCTGACTCAGGCATTATCAACTGTTTGGCAATTTTCTTATATCCCTTCCTGATTTGTAACAGTTGTAACCTCCTTTTTCTCCCAAGCAGGATATTTTGGCAATTCCTTTGCTTTTCCCATGATTCTGCAGCCGAGACTGCCAGCACAGCAACTGGGCATGACGGATACAAAAGTTTCTCAGGAGTCCAGCAATTCACTGACTTTTTATACACAACCACTCAATTACAAGCTAATAGATCACAGGTGAAGATAGTTACCTTTAATAGCCTTTCTATCCCATTTGTGTCAAGTTCTGTGCAGGTTATCAGGCCAAATGCTATACAAGGGTATGTAAACTTTTGATCAGGGTAATTCGGGCAGTTTCTGTTGTTATTTTGGTTTAAATTGCATTCTCACATTTGTTTCACAATAAATGGCTTCAATTAATATCCACCAACCAATAACGTGGAAATAAAGGTTTTTAAAAGTGTCATCATTCATTTTCTCTTACAATGGGCAAGAAACCATGAATTCCGTAAGGGTATGTAAACTTATGAGCAGCACTGGTATATATATATGTCTCAAATATATATAAGAATCAAGTGATCACCACCAAAACCATGCTGGTGCAATTCCTGAGCGGAGAAAATGAATAATTTTGAACATTAGTTTTTGTTCAATTTTTTTTTTTTTTCCACAATGATGCCCTCTTGTACATCGGCCTTATTAACTTATTATCAAAGGCCATTTCCTAAATCAATAAACTGGTTCAATAAAAATAACTTTAAGTTTGTGTTCATTTATTACAGCATTTTACTGTGTGGTTAGTGAGGACTATAAATAATATGCATTTCATAATTGACTTCTTACTATTCCTTCTGGGGGAGCCCCAAGATTCTGAGCAAGAATCAGGCGTAAGTCTCACAAGGAATGCTTTTTCTAGAGAAGTCCAAAACATAAGCAGGCAATGAGTGAAAACAATAGAAGAAAACAAAAAATCCCTCAAAAAATCCATCCCAAAATCTCTAAAAAGGCTGTGTTTCTAAGCCAGCAACACGTATATTAGTATCCAAGACTTAGGGTTTCTTTTTTATTATTACTTTTATGTGCCTGCTGGGCCGAAAGCAAGGTAAAGTGCACATATTATTCCTGGGGTGGTCCTGTACCAAAATTCTTAGCATTCTACAATGCTTTGTAGTAAGTCCAAAACATACCTAAAAGATGAAAATTGATGAAA
>JAQQSB010002232.1:0-29666 GCA_029721515.1 Synanceia verrucosa
TTTATTATCTGATATGTGCAAGTTCCCACTCATTGGATGAATAGCTTGTTATTTATGAGGGTTATTACAACCTTATAAAATGATGTTATTCAAAAAAAAATGCTTAGTATATTTCAGCAATTGGCCACTCACTGTGCTGTACAAAGGTAGGTTTAATATGGAGTAACACATTGATGTTATGTCAAGTCAAGTCAAGTTTATTTGTATAGCCCAATATCACAAATTATGAATTTGCCTTATTGGGCTTTACAATCTATTACAGGATAGAAGTAGTTATGTCATTTATTTATTTATGTATTTTTTTACTGTCATGTCTTAGTACTTATATTAGTCCTTATATTATAATATTAATGTCTATGAATAAGTAATATATTTCATTACTTTTGCATTATTGCCACAATTATGCATACCAGTAGTAATACTCTAAAATATAGAGGAGAAATTAAATCATCTTCTATTTAGTTTATTGTAGTTCATTAAATATGCAGTGGGGTTGAGTTGAGAAAGGGTGAAAAAAAAAGTCATTTATATTCTTTCCAGAATGTGGTCCAAGTAGAATTATGGACCACACAGTGTTTACTACTTAAGCTTAGACTTGAACCCTTGTGCTCCTCAAATTTACTACCCTCTGGACACCTTTATGCCAAAAATCAATACAATGAAAAAAAATTAAAAATTAATTATTAAATCATCATACATCATTTTTTACTTAAAAATTTCTCACAATTATTATGCTATCCAATATTTAATCATTTACAATTTTCAATGGTTGTAATTTCAAACTATTCTCACGATTTTCTATATAATAAAACAGTAGGAATGGGGCATTGTCTCTCTGATGCTTGTCTGTGTCACTTTTTCACGAAAGTGCTTTAGCTATTAGCTAACGATAAACCACACAAGGTAAATATAACCATGTTTCTAAGCTGAAATGATCATAGAAATGTGCACTATGGCGAATTAAATATGAATCTAAATTTTTTAAAAAGTTACTACTAACAGTAAAACATTCAGGTCCCTGCTAGCCCACCGCGTAAAATATTTCTGCAGGCGCCCTTGGAAAGCTTAACCAGATGAATAAGCACACCAACACTTATATTAGTTAGTACAGCAAAGGTAAGAAGCCATGTTTTCACTCAAGCAGTTCCTTCAAAGACACTTGAAAGAGAGAAGGCATTTTACCACAAAAGTGTCCAGAGGGAGTATCTGACACTACATCAAAAACATTGATGTAATCAAACAAATGTAGTGTTAATGTTAGGCAGATTTAATAATCAATCAGTATGTAATTAATTAATAAAAAATATGTATTTATAACCAATGTCTAATTATATTACATAACTGCATGTGATATGTACAGTGCAGAACAGTGCAAAATGCGAGTATAATTACCAAAACCAACAATACATCAAAAATACTAAATTTTGTTACTCAATCCTTGAAATATTCAAGACTCTATTCACCACCAATGTCCCATCCATCAATTGTTGAAAATTGTTTCTTTTTTGTGGCTTGAATACTGGCAGCTCATAATGACACCTTTTGCCTTGTGAGTCATTATGATTAAGGTTCAAGTCAATTTTATTTGTATAGCCCAATATCACGAATTATGCATTTTGCCTCAAGAGGGCTTTACAATCTGGTGCAAGATATGACATCCTCTGTCCTTTACAAATGACTCCTCAAGCATCTACTAAAGAAACCCCCCACCCCACCCCCTTTCTCCCACTGCAGAAGAAGAAGGCCTGACCCTCGCTGGATCTTGTCTTGTCCCTACCCCCAACCCCTTTCATCCTCTGTCACTAGTGACCTGTTGTCTCTGCAACTGCTTCGACAGACTAAGCAGCCAGCTAAGCAAGCCAAATTTGAGATACTGTTCTCCCGGTTTGCTTTTGTAAAAGGCACGCAAAACCAGCTTTCTTTTCTGACTGTTCTCTCTTCTCAAGACTCTCACCCTCCCTGTTTTCACACTTCCCCGTTGAGTTATCATTACCCGGGGTTGATTTGAATTGAATACTGTTCTTCCGGGCTCTTGCTTTTGTAAAAGGCACGCAAACCAGCTTTCTTTTCTGACTGTTCTCTCTTCTAAAGGCTCACCCTCCCACTGTTTTCACGCCCCCGTTGGTTATCGTACCCGGGGTTGATTAGAATTGAATACTGTTCTCCCGGTTTTGCTTTTGAAAAAGGCATAGAAACCAGCTTTCTTTTTTCTGACTGTTCTCTCTTCTAAAGGCTCTCCCTCCCCTACCCCTGTTTTTCACGCCCTCGCTGGTTATGGTTGCTCATTACCCAGGGGTTGATTAGAATTGAATACTGTTCTCCCGGTTTTTGCTTTTGAAAAAGGCCGCATAAACCAGCACTTTCTTTCTGGCTATTTCCTCTCTTCTAGAAGCTCTCCCTCCCTGTTTTTCACGCCCCGTTGGTTGCTCGTGCTCGGGGTTGATTAGATTGAATACTGTTCTCCCGGTTTGCTTTTTGAAAAAGAGCACGCATAAAACCAGCTTTCTTTTCTGACTATTCTCTCTTCTACCGAGCTCTCCCTCCCCTGTTTTTCACGCCCTCGCACGTTGGTTACTCATTGCCGGGGTTGATTGAGGTGAATACTCTTCTCCCGGGTTTGCTTTTGAAAGAACACGCCAAACCAGCTTTCTTTTCTGACTGTTCTCTCTTCTAAAGGCTCTCCCTCCCTGTTTTTCACGCCCCCGTTTGGTTATACGCATGCCAGAGGTTGATTGAATTGGAATACTCTTCTCACGGTTTGCTTTTTGAAAAAGGCACGCCAAGCCAATCTTTCTCTGCTCTGACTACTTGAGAAAAGCTTTGACAACGCAGTTGACAACACTTGACTTGAAAAAATACTTTGAGACACCTTTGATTGTTCTCTCGTCTAAAGATCTCTCTCTGTTTTTCACGCCCCCGTTGGTTATACGTACCGGGGTTGATTAGATTGAATACTGTTCTCCCGGTTTGCTTTTTTTTTGAAAAGAGTGATAAATAATCACTCTGAGTACTTGAGAAAACCTTTGAAAACGCGGTTGATAACTTTGCCAGAAAAATACTGTGAGACACATTTGAGCTTTGACATCTGACATTGAGCTTTTGGAAACCAAACATCCAACACTGATCATGCCCCTTTCGAAAAGTAAAGAGATCTCCAAGCTGCAAGAAGTATGTCACGTTGGCAGAAGTTTGATGATTTCCTACAGTCAAAAGCATCCCAGAACAGACGGTGAGTACTCCACCTCCAGACCAAACAAACAGTGCGTTACTGCTCAGAACAACAGAGAGGTAAATGTACCCTGAAACCTCTAATGCTAATGTGACACGTGTGTTGGCATCCACGCCAGTCAGGCCCACTGGAAATATGCTGATTCTAAGAACAGTTCATGCACCTAATAACTCTGCTGTTCTTGTTTTCCTTCATGAGTTGGGACACCTCAGAAGTGCAGAACATGATCTTGTTTTTTAGATGGAGGCCATGCAATGTACACACTTGTTATGAATCAACTGATTGCTGACAAGCGAGCAGTTTCTAACCATTTGAACACTGAAGAAGCTACCTGAGATCGTTGTTGGCCACAGTCAGCAATACATAATGACAAAGTGTGAATCAATGATTGGAATGTTTACAGATGCTGGCGCCTTCCCCAAACCTCTCAAACAGACTACAGTGCCTGTCTTCAGATGTGAACTACGCTCTGCTGATCATGGCCTCCCAGTGCATCGCTGTTTTCCGAGACCAACATGGAAAGTATGGCTTCTTTGACCCCTCACTCGGCGACCTGATGGTTTACCTCATGGCCCATGGGGTACAGGTACAGGAACAGCTGTTATGTTTACCTTCACTCATCTAAGTGAAATGATCAGAAAAGATTGTCACTGGTTTCAGCTTGCTTGGTGCCAGCCCAAACTCTCCATATGAGCTGATGCCTGTGACTTTTCAGAGTGTAGATGAACTTTTGTGTGGATGAAAATGTGCCTGAGTCCAGTGATGTTGATGATGATGCACATGAGAAAGAGCAGGACCATCACAGTGTGCCGAGTGTTACAGAGGCTGAAACTGAAATGTCAAGAAATGTGTTTGCCCTTCACATGTTCGGACTCCAATGATGTTGTGAAAGAGCAGGAGCATCACAGTGTGCCCTATGTTCCACAAGGAAATTGAAATGTCTGAAATGTGTTTTGCCATCATTTTCAGTTACAGAGTCCACACTCTGTGTTGACATGACATCAGATACAAATGAATTTGATCTGTCAAAATATACAACACAGCAAAGAAAAAGATTAAAAGAAGACTTGAGCTTTGGAGAAGAAACGAACCAAAAATGATGAAAGAAACAGAAAAGGCTATGAAAAATTAAAAAAGATGGCTAAAAACAGGAAAGAAAGAGAAAGATATGCTAAAAGATGACGTTATGTTAACAAACAGAAAAGAATCTATGAAAAGAAACATTACAGGTAAAATGTTGACTCTCCAGAAAGAGAAAAGATTGTTAAAACCACTGCACGCTATCAACAGGACTCAAACTTCCGGTTGAGACGAAAACTTTACATAAGAAATCGTTACAGTCAAGACACTGGCTTTATTTATAGCTGACACAAAGATCACATTTGAGAATTCGTATTATTCATCTTGAATGCTCATGTCCAGACAAACTAAAAGAGTCTTACATCACCAGTCGTTATACCTAGCGATCCTGAATTCAGATCGAAGCAAAAAAGAAACAATGAAGGACAACTCGCGAAAAATAAATACCTTACATTGACAAAGAGAAATATCATGTGGAGAGCAATGAAAGAAATAAGACGAAAAGTACAGATGGTTAAACTGAGACGGAATGTAACCACCAGGATGAGACTTCACAAAACCAAAAATGATGACAGACTCTGATCAGAGAAGCTGTCAGAAAGTTTTTCAATCAGGATATAAAAAGAGGTCCAACTCATGTTTGTACAGTTTGCCACTTTGAGCATTGTTCCCCTAAATCCAAGTGAAATGTTGCAACAGATCTAATTATGTTAAAAATCCTCTTGTTGTTGAAACTTGTCTGACAGGTGAGTTTAGTTCATGTTTCTTGCGGTGATGGAATGTCATTCTCATCCTTGTACAGTACCTGATGAGAGAAAAAGACAGAGTGGATCTGTCACACTTGTCATGATCATCTTAAAAATGGTAGAATGCCTTCCCTTGCAACAGCTAATAACTTACAGCTTGTAGATATTCCACCTGAACTGAAAGATTGTTGAACATTTTGGAAGAGACATCTTGTTGCTAAGTGCACTACTTACGTTTGCAAGGTATTCCACTTCCTAAAGGTCCAACAAAGAGCTGTTCAAGGCAACGTTGTTTTGTGTGTTCCTTCTGAGGTCCAGGAAACAGTCAATGCTTTACTTACCCAGACTGAGAAGTGAATCTCAAGTGATGAAATTGAAACTGAAGAGACGATTGTGTTTCAAAGGTCATCAGGTGTTCCAAACTTTGTAACTTGGTCTAAACTTGTGAGGAGCTTTGCTGAAACTTGAAAGAGGTTCATCCTCAGATACGATGATGTAACTATCAGAGATGAAGCTGAGTTATGTGACCCAACACTTCCTGATGAAGGGTGAGGATGATGCTGATGAGGAGGGACAAAAATGGATGATGATGATTACGATGCTGAGGATCTGATGCTGAAAATTGACACTTTTGAGAACGATGCGCTTTGTGAGACAGAAACTGATGCTGAAAACATTGAACAGGTTGTTGGCGGTCAGTCTTGTGGTGACCATCAACCATGCAGCAGCTTTCAGATCCAGATGACACAGAACAACTTAAGGTGATGAACCTAATGGTGGCATTGCTCTTGAGTCTTGTTTACAGTCGTGTGATGTTGCAGAGGAGATCTTGAGCTTCAGTAGAAGCGAATCTACTCTGTTGCTCCCCTGCTGAAGGAAACAAACCAATAGTCAGCTTTTTCAAAACACCTCTCATCTTGAGGCGATGGCTTTCCCCTGTTCCAGTGCTTCCCCACTGGTCAAAACAAACACTCTGGATGAAAACAGACCTCTGAAACTAACACCTTCCAGCTATTTCAAAACGAGGCTTTCTTGTGTTGATGATCGATTTTTGCCAGAGATTCAAACTTACTTGTTCTTTGCACAGTTTGTAACTGAGATACACCAAGCTACTTCCAGCATGTGAGGATACAGTTGCGTAAAGGATCGTCCTTTTACTCAGAGATGGTCGCAGAATAACTAATGCAATGTTGCAAGACAGAGAGGAAGTTGAAAGACTTGTGCAGAACAAATCATGTCACCAGATTCATGACACCACTGAGAGGCACTCCAGCTCTATTGGGAGAAAAACCACTAAAGATCTCTTTGCTATGATCAGAACCCAGTTGGGAACTCCCACCTTCTTTTTGTACATTTTCTGCTTTGCAGAGATGCGTTGGAAAAGAGGTCATTACAGTCATTAAAGGCCTCAACAAAGGAGAGACGAGTGAATTTTGCAGTGAGCCTGATTGATCTTCCAAGTGTGACATATCATCAGAAGCTAATCCTGTGACAACGATGCGTATGTTTGATAAACGTGTTGAGGCTCTGTTCAGAAGAATTTGCTTTTGTCACCTGCTGAACCCATTGGAAAAGTCATATTGACTACTTTTTACCGTTTGGAGTTTCAGCACAGAGGCAGTCCACACATTCATTTGAGTCTCATTTGGGTTGAAAGGTGCAACCTGTGTTTTGAGGAAGACAGCAGTGATCAGCAGATTTTGTGACTTTGTTGACAAATACATTTCAGCTCAACTTCCACGATCCCAGACCTGCAGAACCTGAACTGCACATGTAAAAGTAATCCAGTTCAGATGCACAGCAAAAAAACTTATTCCAAAACGTGTATTGGTGAAAACATCCTGCAGAGGCGAAGTTGTCGTTTTGGTTTTCTCCCAAACAACCTTGCCCACAAACTATGATACTTTGAGATCCATAGAGAGTGAAGATCCAGGAGTAGCAGCTAACTTGCCGCAAAAGTCAAGCTCACAAAAGTGAAATCTTTGCTTGAACAACCTGAAAACGCCAACCTGACTTTTTGGAACAACTACTGTTCTGTCTCTGAGTGAGCTCACTGTTTGCAGAATATCTTCGATGTCTCGAAGTTGACAACCTGCAAATCCAGTGCTGTGATCTATAGCGAGTTTGAGATCTAAAAAGGCAGCTTGGGTAAATTGATTACAATCGCTTCATCTTCTTGAAGGCTGGGATGCTAATTTGGACATTCAGTTCATTCTCTAGCGCTTTACTCACTGCATCATGGTACACACGTCTGCAGCTACATCACTTAAAGCCGAGCATGGTTTAAGTGAATACCTGAAGTCAATGATTGAAAAACATGCGTCAGGGGAAATGTGGAATGAGAGTGATGAGATGGGAAACAAATAATGCAGGCATACTCCAAAAAAAGAGAAGTCAGTGCTTCAGGAGTGTGTTGCTTTCGTGTTTGTGGCCTCCACTTGAAAAGTGTACACGCATATGGCGTCGTGTTTGTTCCAACAGATGACAATGCTCTGAAAAATGAGTTACCCTCTCTCAAAGCTCTTGAGAACAGACCAGCCAGACTCTGAGAATGTGTGGATGAGTGCGGTTTACCTGATAAGTACAAATGCAGACCTGAAACACCAGAATTTGAGGCAATGTGTTTGGCTGATTTTGCTGCTACTTGTAAGGATGAGTGTATGGCCCAGAACAAAGAAAAAGGTCCAAATGTTCTTCCTCTTCTGAATGAAATGGGCTTTGTCCAGAAGAGAACCAATGATAAACCTGCTGTCATTAGAAGTATCACCGTTTCTCACAGGAAGAACCCTGAGGACTTTTTATGGCACTTTGCTGAAACTACCTTCCTCATCGGTGCAGAGTCGCCCAGTTGAAAGCAAGCAGTCATTTCCCTACCTACCGGTCCTTTCATGATGGTGCTGCTGTTTGGCTACCTGGTTCAGGAGCATCCAGAGTCAAGTGCTTCCAGATTGTGAAAGCCATGAACAGAGAGAAGTATGAGAAACACAGGAATGACATTGATAATGCTATTGAAGAGTTTAGGAACAAACCGGTGGCATTAGAGATGAGTGGCTCGAATCTGGCTCCAGAAGAATGCTTGAATTTACAGAGATTGGAGTGCATTGAGGAAGTTGAGCGAGACCACCTGACTGTGACAATGTTCCAAGAGAATGTACCTGATTTAAGCACCTTGGTTTGGAGACTCTAGACCAGGCTGTGCAGTAACCAGAGAAGTCTCCTGAGATTGATCCTACAGTGTTACGGCAGATGTATCAGAATCTTGAATCAGAAGCAAGCATCCATGTTTTACACTGTAGAGAGACTGGTGCTTGAAGCGTGTCTGGTGGCTTAAACCCTGAGCAGTTCTTCTTATTATGTCAATGAGTGGTGCAGGAACAGGAAAATCACACCTGATCAAATGCATCCATGCAGAGGCAACCAAGATACTAGAGAGCAGACTACCACGTCATGCAGAGGAAGCAGACATATCTAAACCTACTGTCTTGTTGACTGCATTCACTGGAACTGCAGCGTTCAACATAAATGGAACAACGTTACATTCTCTTCTTAAACTGCCAAGAAGCCTAAAGCCTCCTTTTCAGGGTCTTGGCAATAAACTTGACGAAGTCAGAGCCGAGCTCTCAAACGCTGAAATCCTCATCATTGATGAAATTTCTATGGTTTCAAGGTCTCTGTTTGCCTACGTTGATCACAGATTGAAGCAGATCAAAGGAAGTGTGAAACCTTTTGGTGGCATGTCGGTTCTTGCTGTTGGAGATTTCTATCAGTTACCTCCAGTCAGACAGGCTAAACCTCTGTGTGTCTTTGATCCATCTCAGCTTGACCTCTGGTGTCAACATTTTAAGATGATCACCCTGACTGAGATCATGCGTCAGAAAGATGATGTACCTTTTGCTGAGATGCTGAACAGAATCCGTGTGAAAGAAAAGACAAATGACTTGTTGAGAGAAGATAAAGCTCTGCTTTATCAGACAATCACAGATCAGGCTCACTGTCCTAAAGATGTTCTGCATATCTATGCTACCAACAAACAGGTTGATGAGCATAACTCTGCTGTGTTAAGTAAGTTTCACTCTGACATTGTGAAAATAAGTGCAGATGACTATCAGAAAGACCCCAGAACTGGCAGAATGGAAAGAAAGGCGGTACCTTACCAAGGGACTAAAAACGAACTCCCTGACTACATAAATGTTGCACTTGGTGCTTGTGTGATGATAACCAGAAACATTGATGTTCAGGCTGGCCTTTGTAATGGAACATTTGCTCTGATTTCACAGATTGTGACTGATGTAGGTGGTCCACATGTGTGTAAACTTGGTCTACAACTTGTGAGTGGAAATAATGCTGGTGGATCCAATGATGTTGTGTTCATAAAGAGAGAGGAGGAGAATCTGAAGCAGAAAGGAGTGGTTCGCAGACAGTTTCCATTAAAACTGGCATTCGCTTGTACAACTCATAAAGTTCAAGGTATGACGGCTTCATCTGCTGTTGTATCACTGAAAGGCATCTTTGAGCATGGCATGGCTTATGTAGCTCTCAGCAGAGTAACTTCTCTCAGTGGACTGCATATTCTGGATTTTGATGAGAAAAAGATACACGCTAACCCAGAGATCAAAGTGGCTCTTGCTAGTATGGCAGAAGTTTCATTGGAGGGGATGTTATGCCTCTTCTTCATCTCCCAGTAGAAGCATTTGACAGACCAGATACTCTGACTGTTGTCCATCATAACACAGAAGGACTACCAGCTCATGTCTCTGACCTTAAAAGTCACCATGAGCTTCATCTGGCAGACATCTTGTGTCTAACAGAAACTCATCTTGTGGGATCTTTTGTATCTGAAAGTCTTCAGTTAGACGGCTACAACTTGTTTCATCGAAACAGAAACGTGTCGTATACAAATGTCCCTCACATGGCCAACAAAAGCGGTGGTGGAGTAGCTATCTATGTGAAAAACCACATCAGAGTACAAGAGAAGCGTTACATCCAGAACGCTACTGACATTGAGTTTACTGTTGTTAAACTTGAAGCACCATTCAAAGGTGTCATTGCAGCAGTTTACAGACCTCCAAGCTACAGTGTTCAGTCTTTCTTGTCCAATCTGGAAAACCTGTTAGATGCGCTGGAAATACTGGATCAACATCCGATCATAGTTTGTGGAGATTTTAATGAAGATCAGTTGTCTGACGCAAACAAGCCGATCCTTGAACTGTTTCAGTCTAAAGGTTATGGACAAGTCATCGGGTCAGCTACGACAGAGAAAAATACACTGTTGGACCCTGTTTTCATTTCAAGGCCACAGTGCTGTTTGTATTCAGGTGTTTTGAAAAGTTACTACAGCTACCATGATCCTGTGTACTGTGTAGCAAACTTTTAAGAATTGCAAAAACTCAAAAATATAACTGATAATCTACATCAAATTCTCAACTTAAAAGTGTAAAACTGAACAAATGATCAAATTCAAATCCTTTACAGTAATACACTGCCTGGCCAAAAAAAAGTTGCCACCAAAAAAAAGGTCACACTAATATTTCATTGGGCCGCCTTTAGCTTTGTGGCATTGTTTCGATAAGCTTCTGCAATGTCACAATATTTATTTCCATCCAGTGTTGCATTAATTTTTCACCAAGATCTTGCACTGATGATGGTAGAGTCTGACCACTGCGCAAAGCCTTCTCCAGCACATCCCAAAGATTCTTAATGGGGTTAAGGTCTGGACTCTGTGGCGGCCAATCCATGTGTGAAAATAGTGTCTCATGCTCCCTGAACCGTTTTTTAACAATTTGAGCCCATTGAATCCTGGCATGGTCATCTTGGAATATGCCCGTGCCATCAGGGAAGAAAAAAATCCATTGATGGAATAACCTGCTCATTCAGTGGATTCAGGTAGTCAGCTGATCTCATTCTTTGAGCACATATTGTTGCTGAACCTGTAGTAATTATCCAATAGGGGGCTTGTACATATTTGCTTAGTTAAATCTAGGTGGCAACTTTTTTTTGGCCTGGCAGTGTATAATGGGGCGATCATCCTTTGCAGCCAGGCTGTAACATCTTGTCCTGGCTGCTCCGGCTTCTCAGAGACAAAGAGACAGAGACAAAGAACTATCTGTACAGATCTGATGAAAAATGGTAGATGATTATGCATTTTAGTAAGTGGCAAATACTTTGAGAGGAACTTGTAAATATAATGGCATAATGGGGTGATCGCCCTTTGCAGCCAGGCTGTAACATCTTGTCCTGGCTGCTCCAGCTTCTCAGAGACAAAGAACTATCTGTACAGATTTGATGAAAATGGGAGATGATTATGCATTTTACTAAGTGGCCAATATTTTGAGGGGTACTGGTAAATACTGAACGTGAAACTGGTGAATATTGAGAATGGGACTGGTACACAGTGAAAGTGGAACTGGCAAATACTGAGAGTGGAACTGGTAAATATATTGGTCTATCAATGTAATGGTGTGTCAAATTATATTGAATTCACAACAAATTAAATTACTCTTAGTTGAGCTGGGCCCAGGCACACAAGTGGTAAGTAACATGAAGCAATGTACTGTTTATTTCCTCTGTTCATTGAGGAGGTAAACATGCTGATCACTGTCTGTGTTTGTCTAACTGTTTCTTTTCTCTATGTGAGCAAACACCTTTAAAGGCCAACAGGTCCTGCAGCACAGTTCCTCACTGCTGGACTCAAAGATCCTAATGTGTCTGGGCCACGTGGAGACGCCACACCGAGAGGCCTCTGCTTCAAACCGCCTGCTCCTGTGCCTGGTATCTACTGTTTAATTATTTCAATGCTGCAAGTGACTTCCAGTGATACACTCCAGTTCTGACCAGTTCATGTCATCTCTGCCTTCCTCTGCTCTGTTAGAGTTCCTACTGAAAGGTGAAGGCACATCCATGTGACTGAAGCGAGGCCATGCTGACAGAGGGAGCCTGGACAACAGGACAACCAGACAGCCGGTGTGGACCTGAGCTGGACCCAGTCATTCTGTAAGTGAACTTTACAATCCATACTTTATGCATAGCTGAAATAATAACACATGTGCACTTGTACTGACTGTCAGGAAGGACACCTGTCATAACCTTTGTTTTGTGTTTGTGCTCTAGTGCCTTCCATCCATGTCAATCAGAGATGAAAGGGGACTCCAGCAGCACTGGGACTCTACGTCTCCACTGAACAAATCTCTGGACCTGGACCTGGTATGTGACTGTGTTTTTCTCTGTCAGACCACCTTAGTGGTTCAGCATGACTCTTTACACTGTCAATAAACAGAAAACATGTTCACACAGCAAACTATTGTGGAAGGATGTCCATCTGCATCACTGCTGTTACAATTCTGTCTCCTGTCCTCATCACAGAACTAGAACCATGTGGACCAGAACCACGAGGACCACAGGACTACAGGACCTGAACCATGTGGACCAGAACCACGTGGACCACAGGACCAGAGCATCAGAGGCAGAGCAGCTGTGTGATTCTTCAGCTGGACTCAAACTAACTGTAAGTAGTCTGACTTCAGATGTTTACAGGGTGACACAGTGTGTAATATTTACTGTTTACAACATTTGAACTGGAGCAAAACAAAAGGGATGAAAATAAAACACTAACATGTTATGTGTTAGTGAGTGATTGTTGTATATTATCCACTGTTGTTTCACTTTGTTATGACACCTGTCATCTTGTTTACAGCAAAGCCTGGCTTCAGAGAGTCTTCAGCACCACAGAGAGGTCAACTCAACCCAGCTGCTTCCTGTTTGCTCCTGTTGGGATTCACTGAATGAAATGGCAGCAATCTTTCCTGTGGTGGAGACAGGATCTTCTCCTGAACTTTACAAAGACTGCATGCTCAGCCGTCCTGGTAGGGGATCCCTCTTAGACCTTGGCCTACCTAAAGGTTTCTCCCTTTTTTTCCTCAAGGAGGTTTCATGGGAGTTTTTCCTGACATGCTTTGAGGGTCTAAGGCTGATGATGCTTGATACTGAAGATTTGAAGCTTCACCTGTTCTCTGCAATTAAATGATTACAATAAAGCAACATTGCCTGTCTGATCCTATCTGGAAGGGAACTGCTTATGGTAATAATTGTTTGAATAATAACACTTTAATTGAAGCAGCTCACCTTGGATATTTATATTCATGTGTATTAGTTTGTAAATGAGTTAAAGGTTCATGATTTTTAGTGCTGAGATTTCTTACTGTAGATTAGCTGATGAGGCTGCTGTAAATATGTTAAGAGAGAAGCCACAGTAAAGATGCTGCACGACAGTGAATCAGTGAAGAAGACGACGAAGACAGAAGAGGAGGACAAATGAGAGGTAAGGTAAGGTCTGTAAGCACAACACTTAGCAGGAATTTCTGTTAAACTATGGTGACATGATGAGGCCTTTGAGGTCAAAGCAGGAACACACACATAGGGGTTTTAACAAGTACTGCCTACTTCAAATAGAAACTTTATTAAAACTAAAATATTACATAGTTTGGGTTTATTCAACTTTTCAATGCTCTTCAAACTAATGATAAATTCATATATTTTCAACATTCAACTTTAAATTCACATTGATGAATTATACAATCATAATTTTTCAACATTCATTTTACTTAACCTTCATATTACCACATTCAACCCAGCATTCAGCAGTTTGGCTTAGGCTTTCATTTTCAAAATTTCTATTCATACAATTCATTCTCATTCAAAAATTCAACCCAGCATTCAGCAGTTTGGCTTAGGCTTTTATTTTCAAACATTCAATTCATACTCATTCAAACATTCAACTCCAGCATTCAGCAGCATTCAGCAGCGTAGCTTCAGCTGCGGGCATTCACCCCGCAATTGCTTCAGCAATTGCTCTTCTAGTATTACATTTAAAACCCCCTACTCAAAACTTTGAACCGCTACTTCCTCCCGCACCGCTGGTCGTAGAAACGCCTGCCTCAGCAAAAACGACCGGCTCGGCCGGGAATGGTGTGCTTGTATTCAGAATTTTGATATTCCTTCTGTAATTTCGAGTTATGGACCATAATCCATCTCAAAATTTCCCATAGGAAATGAATGGGGCTGGCTCAGGACTTCAGAGTTTCTCAGTCATTTAACCTCAGTGAACAAACACTCACAGCTCCCTCGTAGTTGCATCTAGACACTCCATTCAACTTGTAAAACGCAGCAAATTTTCCTGGCTACATTTTCATAATTCATCATTTCTTAAAATGTATAGTTTATTCAGCATTTGCCTTATGTCAGACCATGGAAAGCAGAGTTTAACATGGGTGTCTAATATGCGTGCACTAGAGTGGGGAGAACTACACACCTAGAGTGGAGAGCAGCTTCTGCATCAGCTGAAAAAATATTTTGAAATGGCGATTGCTAGGGCTACGTATGCCCCACCGACATAATTTATACATCAAAACGTTGGAAATTTCGTCCCGGTCGTATTGATGTGCCTCTCATGTCTGTGAGATTTATACTTTTGGCTCCAGACCCTTAATTAGGGCGGCACCTCCAGAAATCCCTCCATAGACTGCAATGTTAAATTTCAGAGGAAAAGGCGTGAGGAAGCAGAAAAACCTCTTGTGTTTAACCTGCCGCTGTCAGCCTTCTGAGTGGGCTAGAGACATAAAATTTACATCGCTGCGATCGCTGCAAGCTCCTGCCGCCCACGGTCCAAACCCCAAAGCTGTACTCCTCACGGTTGGGGAGTTATTCAGAGGAGTTCGGCAGGGTCTGACTCAGTTCAAATGAATGGCAGTCTATGGGGACAGATGCTGGTGCAGGGAGAGGGAGTGAGAAGGGAGGGGCCGTCTCCATGGAAACGGCCCAGCTCTGTGTGTGGCACTTGGGCTGCAGTGAGCATGTCTGTGATACAGGCTTCTGATTGGTCAATGCTAATTATATACTTCACCATGTATATATTTCACCATTCAGCTTTTAAATTCAAATTCATGGATTATACATTCATAATTTTTCAACATTCATTCTGCTTAACCTTCATACTACTACATTCAACCCAGCATTCAGCAGTTTGCTTAGGCTTTTATTTTCAAAGTTTCTATTCATACAATTCATTCTCCTTCAAACATTCAACCCAGCATTCAGCAGTTTGGCTTCAGCTTTCATTTTCAAAATTTCAATTCGTACAATTCATTCTCATTCATACATTCAACCCAGCATTAGCATTCAGCAGCGTAGCTTCAGCTGCGGGCATTCACACCCGCAATTGCTTCAGCAATTGCTCTTCTAGTTTTTATTATTATTATTATAGACGGGATTTTCGGCAATTAATGCGGGTCGTACCGTAAGGTGCACCCAGGCATGAGATATATCAAAACGTGCGTCTCGATCGTGCCACCATGGCTATTACTTTTCTCCGTCAAAGCCGTTACCGTGGCGACGCTAGACCCCAAAAACCGCCGAAAAAAGTCCCATAGGAATGAATGGGGAAAGGGTCGGATTTCAAATTTTTTTCTTCAGCAAACAAACAGTCACAGCTCCCTCATACTTTCACCTAGAAACTCCATTCAACTTTCAAAACGCAGCAAATTCTTCCTGGCAACATATTCATCATTCATCTTCAATTAAAAATGTATAGTTTCTTCAGCATTTCAACTTTTTCCAGACCATGAAATCTTCAAAATCAGCCTTTAACATGGGTGTCTATTAAGTGCGGCACTAGAGTGGGAGAACTACACACCTAGAGTGGAGAGCAGTTTCAGAATCGCCTGAAAAAATATTTTTAAATCGCGATTGTGAGGGCCACGTTCACTCCACCGACATAATTTTTACACCAAAACGTTGGAAATTTCGTCCCGGTCGTAGCGATGTGTCTCTTGTGTCTCTGAGATTTATGGTTTTGGCTCCAGACCCTTAATTAGGGCAGCACCTCAAAATCTCTCCATTGGGCCCAATGTTAATTTTCAGAGGAAAAGGCGTGAGAAAGCAGGAAAACCTCTTGTGTTTAACCTGCCGCTGACGGGCTTCTGAGTGGGCTAGAGACATAAAATTTACATCGCTGCGATCCTCACAGCTCCTGCCGCCCTCGCCCAAACCCCAAAGCCAGATTCTCCTTACGGTTCTTGAGTTATTCAGAGGAGTTTGACAGGGTCCGACTCAGCTTGAAATCAATGGCAGTCAGTGGGAGCCAGTGTGGGGACAGACCAGGGCGCGCCTAGACTTTTCCATAGGGGTGCCCCATGGGGTGTTGAAGCCATGCAGGGGGTGGCCAGCAGAATTAGGTGATATGCATGAACCTCCATCACCATAGCATCATTCACATGCAAAAATCTAAGCTCTACTGCTTATAGTTTTTATAATGAGAGGTGATTCGACAGGTCAGCTCATCATCAGTGGCAGAGTGTGACTGGTTGTTGGTGTGTGTGTATCAGATCCACATAGACACACATATAGAGATTAAGTGATGATATGATACAGGCTTCTGATTGCCCATTACCAATGATACAGAGTGGATGACATCATTGATCACACACACAGACAGGAAGCTCAGGCTGTTTCCTTCAAAATAAAAGTCTGTTTTTTCAAAATAAAAGCCCCAAACTTCAGAGGGGTAACTTTTTCCTCACGGGAAGCTGTGGCCATGACTGTCCTTTCAAAGTAAAAGCCCCGAACTCTGATTTGATCTTCACAGGAAACAAGGTGTGTTTGTTTGCAACAGGAACCTGGGACATGCACGCACGTAGTGCGTGCTTCGGTGCAGGAGAGGGTCAGCATGCATCAGGCTGGGCCTACATGGCTCCGGCGTCATGTGGGCCCAAGCGTCATGTGTGCAGGCACATATTAAAATTTCTTCAGGAATTTTCGTCTAGTTATTATTATTATATACGGGATTTTCGGCAATTAATGCGGGTCGTACCGTAAGGTGCACCCAGGCATTATATATATAAAAAAGTGCTACTAGAACGAGCCAACATGGCTATTAATTTTCTCCGTCAAAGCCGTTATCGTGGCGACGCTAGACCCCAAAAACCGCCAAAAGTCCCATAGGAATGAATGGGAAAGGGTCGGATTTCAAATTTTTTTCTTCATCGAACAAACAGTCACAGCTCCCTCATGCTTTCACCTAGAAACTCCATTCAAACATCAAAACGCAGCAAATTTTCCTGGCAACATATTCATAATTCATCTTCAATTAAAAAAATGTATAGTTTCTTCAGCATTTCAACTTTTTCCAGACCATGAAATCTTCAAAAATCAGCCTTTAACATGGGTGTCTATTGCGTGCACTAGAGTGGGAGAACTACACACCTAGAGTGGAGAGCAGTTTCAGATAAATCGCCTGAAAAAATATTTTTAAATCGCGATTGTGAGGGCCACGTTCACTCCACTGACATAATTTTTACAGCAAAACGTTGGAAATTTCGTCCCGGTCGTAGCGATGTGTCTCTTGTGTCTCTGAGATTTATGGTTTTGGCTCCAGACCCTTAATTAGGGCAGCACCTCCAAAAATCTCTCCATTGGGCCCAATGTTAATTTTCAGAGGAAAAGGCGTGAGAAAGCAGGAAAACCTCTTGTGTTTAACCTGCCGCTGACGGGCTTCTGAGTGGGCTAGAGACATAAAGTTTACATCGCTGCGATCCTCGCGAGCTCCTGCCGCCTCTCGTCCAAACCCCAAAGCCGTACTCCTTACGGTTCTTGAGTTATTCAGAGGAGTTCGGCAGGGTCCGACTCAGCTTGAAATCAATGGCAGTCAGTGGGAGCCAGTGTGGGGGACAGACCAGGGGCGCGCCTAGACTTTTCCATAGGGGTGCCCCATGGGGTGTTGAAGCCATGCAGGGGTGGCCAGCAGAATTAGGTGATATGAATGAACCTCCATCACCATAGCATCATTCACATGCAAAAATCTAAGCTCTACTGCTTATAGTTTTTTTTTAAACGAGAGGTGATTCGACAGGTCAGCTCATAATCAGAAGCACAGTGTGACAGAGCAGCTGTGTGTGTGTGGTATTTGAACTGAAGGGACCCTGTCTGTGATATGATGCACAGGTCAATGCTGATGATACAGAGAGTGGGTGACATCATTGATCACACACACAGACAGGAAGCTCAGGCTGTTTCCTTCAAAATAAAAGCCCCCAACTTCAGAGGGGTAACTTTTTTCCTCACGGGAAGCTGTGGCCATGACTGTCCTTTCAAAATAAAAGCCCCGAACTCTGATTTGATCTTCACAGGAAACAAGGTGTGTTTGTTTTCAACACGAACCTGGGACAGGCACGCACGGCGCGTGCTTCGCAGGAGAGGGTCAGCATGCATCAGGCTGGGCCTACGTGGCCCGGCGTCGCGTGGGTCCGGCGTCATGTGTGCAGGCACATATTAAAATTTCTTCAGGAATTTTTTGTCTAGTTATGTGCCTGCCGTCGAGCAAGGCTGGCGAAGCCAGCCTTGCGGCCAGCACGGGCGGCACATATTACTATTCCTTTTGGGGTTCCCAGTGTCTTAGCATTCATGGCAGGCGAAGCCTGCCATGAATGCTTGTAGTGGGTCCAAACACACATATATGATGTAAAATGATAAAATAACCCAAAAATCCCAAAAAATCCATCCCAAAATCATAAAAACACTGTGTTTTAGCCAGCAACGCGCTTTATTAGTATTCAGGACGAGGGTTTATTTTTTTATTATTTTTATTATTATAGACAAACTTTGACACTTAATGCGGGTCGTACCGTAAGGTGCACCCAGGCATGAGATATATCAAAACGTGCGTCTCGATCGTGGGAGGGGTGCTATTACTTTTCTCCGGTCAAAAGTGTTACCGTGGCGACGCTAGACCCCAAAAACCGCCGAAAAAGTCCCATAGGAATGAATGGGGAAAGGGTCGGATTTCAAATTTTTTCTTCATCGAACAAACAGTCACAGCTCCTCATGCTTTCACCTAGAAACTCCATTCAACTTTCAAAACGCAGCAAATTTTCCTGGCAACATATTCATAATTCATCTTCAATTAAAAAAATGTATAGTTTCTTCAGCATTTCAACTTTTTCCAGACCATGAAATCTTCAAAAATCAGCCTTTAACATGGGTGTCTATTGCGTGCACTAGAGTGGGAGAACTACACACCTAGAGTGGAGAGCAGTTTCAGAATCGCCTGAAAAAAATATTTTTAAATCGCGATTGTGAGGGCCACGTTCACTCCACCGACATAATTTTTACAGCAAAACGTTGGAAATTTCGTCCCGGTCAGAAATAGCGATGTGTCTCTTATGTCTCTGAGATTTATGGTTTTGGCTCCAGACCCTTAATTAGGCAGGACCTCCCAAAATTCTCTCCATTGGGCCCAATGTTAATTTTCAGAGGAAAAGGCGTGAGAAAGCAGGAAAACCTCTTGTGTTTAACCTGCCGCTGACGGGCTTCTGAGTGGGCTAGAGACATAAAATTTACACCGCTGCGATCATCATGAGCTCCTGCCGCCTCTCGCCCAAACCCCAAACCCGTACTCCTTACGGTTCTTGAGTTATTCAGAGGAGTTTGGCATGGTCCGACTCAGCTTGAAATCAATGGCAGTCAGTGGGAGCCAGTGTGGGAGACAGACCAGAGCGCGCTAGACTTTTCCATAGGGGTGCCCCATGAGGTGTCTAAGCCACGCAGGGGTGGCCAGCAGAATTAGGTGATATGCATGAACCTCCATCACCATAGCATCATTCACATGCAAAAATCTAAGCTCTACTGCTTATAGGTTTTTTTATACGAGAGGTGATTCGACAGGTCAGCTCATAATCAGAAGCATAGTGTGACAGAGCAGCTGTGTGTGTGTGTGGTATTTGAACTGAAGGGACCCTGTCTGTGATATGATGCATAGGTCAATGCTGATGATACAGAGAGTGGGTGACATCATTGATTCACACACACAGACAGGAAGCTCAGGCTGTTTCCTTCAAAATAAAAGTCTGTTTTTTCAAAATAAAAGCCCCAAACTTCGGAGGGGTAACTTTTTTCCTCACGGGAAGCTGTGGCCATGACTGTCCTTTCAAAATAAAAGCCCCGAACTCTGATTTGATCTTCACAGGAAACAAGGTGTGTTTGTTTTCAACATGAACCTGGGACATGCACGCACGTAGTGCGTGCTTCGGTGCAGGAGAGGGTCAGCATGCATCAGGCTGGGCCTACATGGCCCGGCGTCGCGTGGGTCCGGCGTCATGTGTGCAGGCACATATTAAAATTTCTTCAGGAATTTTTGTCTGAAGTTATGTGCCTGCCGTCGAGCAAGGCTGGCGAAGCCAGCCTTATAGCACGGGCGCACATATTACTATTCCTTTTGGGGGTTCCCAAGTGTCTTAGCATTCATGGCAGGCGAAGCCTGCCATGAATGCTTGTAGTAGGTCCAAAACCACACATAAATGATGAAAAATGATAAAAATCCAAAAATCCATCCCAAAATCATAAAAACACTGTATTTTAGCCAGCAACGCGCTTATTAGTATCCAGGACGCAGGTTTATTTTTTTTCTTATTATTATTATTTTTATTATAGACACATTTTCGCAATTAATGAATTCGATACGTAAGGTGCACCCAGGCATATGATATATCAAAACGTGCGTCTCGATCGTGCATGAGTGCTATTACTTTTCTTCGTCAAAGCCGTTACCATGGCGGCGCTTAGACCCCAAAAACCGCCGAAAAATGTCCCATAGGAATGAATGGGGAAAGGGTCGAATTCAAATTTTTTCTTCGGTGAACAAACAGTTACAACTCCCTCATACTTTCACCTAGAAACTCCATTCAACCCTCAAAACGCAGCAAATTTTCCTGGCAACATATTCATAATTCATCTTCAATTAAAAAAATGTATAGTTTCTTCAGCATTTCAACTTTTTCCAGACCATGAAATCTTCAAAAATCAGGGCTTAACATGGGTGTCTATTGCGTGCACTAGAGTGACACAACTACACACCTAGAGTGGAGAGCAGTTTCAGAATCGTCTGAGTTTTTTTTTTTAAATCGCGATTTTGAGGGCTACGTTCACTCCACCGACATAATTTTTACAGCAAAACGTTGGAAATTTCGTCCCGGTCGTAGCGATGTGTCTCTTGTGTCTCTGAGATTTATGGTTTTGGCTCCAGACCCTTAAATAGGGCAGCACCTCCAAAAATCTCTCCATTGGGCCCAATGTTAATTTTCAGAGGAAAAGGCGTGAGAAAGCAGGAAAAACCTCTTTGTGTTTAACCTGCCGCTGACGGGCTTCTGAGTGGGCTAGAGACATAAAATTTACATCGCTGCGATCCTCGCGAGCTCCTGCCGCCTCGGTCCAAACCCCAAAGCTGTACGCCTATACGGTTGGGGAGTTATTTAGAGGAGTTCGGAAGGGTCTGACTCAGCTTGAAATCAATGGCAGTCAGTGAGAGCCAGTGTGGGGACAGACCAGGGGCGCGCCTAGACTTTTCCATAGGGGTGCCCCATGGGGTGTTGAAGCCATGCAGGGGTGGCCAGCAGAATTAGGTGATATGCATGAACCTCCATCACCATAGCATCATTCACATGCAAAAATCTAAGCTCTACTCCTTATAGTTTTTTTTATACGAGAGGTGATTCGACAGGTCAGCTCATAATCAGAAGCATAGTGTGACAGAGCAGCTGTGTGTGTGTGGTATTTGAACTGAAGGGACCCTGTCTGTGATATGATACATAGGTCAATGCTGATGATACAGAGAGTGGGTGACATCATTGATTCACACACACAGACAGGAAGCTCAGGCTGTTTCCTTCAAAATAAAAGTCTGTTTTTTCAAAATAAAAGCCCCAAACTTCGGAGGGGTAACTTTTTTCCTCACAGGAAGCTGTGGAGATGACTATCCTTTCAAAGTAAAAGCCCCAAACTCTGATTTAAGCGTCACAGGAAACAAGGTGTGTTTGTTTTCAACATGAACCTGGGACAGGCACGCACGAAGTGCGTGCTTCGGTGCAGGAGAGGGTCAGCATGCATCAGGCTGGGCCTACATGGCCCGGCGTCGCGTGGGTCCGGCGTCATGTGTGCAGGCACATATTAAAATTTCTTCAGGAATTTTTTGTCTAGTTATGTGCCTGCCGTCGAGCAAGGCTGGCGAAGCCAGCCTTGCGAGCACGGCGGCACATATTACTATTGCTTTTGGGGGGGTTCCCCAAGTGTCTTAGCATTCATGGCAGGCTTCGCCTGCCATGAATGCTTGTAGTAGGTCCAAAACACACATATATGATGTAAAATGATAAAAAATACCAAAAAATACCAAAAAAATCAATCCCAAAATCATAAAAACACTGTGTTTTAGCCAGCAACGCGTATATTAGTATTCAGGACGAGGGTTTCTTTTTTATTATTATTTTTATTATTATTATTATAGACGGGATTTTCGACGAATTAATGCGGGTCGTGCCGTAAGGTGCACCCAGGCATGAGATATATCAAAACGTGCGTCTCGATCGTGCCACCATGGCTATTACTTTTCTCCGTCAAAGCCGTTACCGTGGCGACGCTAGACCCCAAAACCGCCGAAAAAAGTCCCATAGGAATGAATGGGGAAAGGGTCGGATTTCAAATTTTTTTCTTCATCGAACAAACAGTCACAGCTCCCTCATGCTTTCACCTAGAAACTCCATTCAACTTTCAAAACGCAGCAAATTTTCCTGGCAACATATTCATAATTCATCTTCAATTAAAAAAATGTATAGTTTCTTCAGCATTTCAACTTTTTCCAGACCATGAAATCTTCAAAAATCAGCCTTTAACATGGGTGTCAAATTCGTGCACTAGAGTGGGAGAACTACACACCTAGAGTGGAGAGCAGTTTCAGAATCGTCTGAAAAAAATATTTTTAAATCGCGATTGTGAGGGCCACGTTCACTCCACTGACATAATTTTTACAGCAAAACATTGGAAATTTCGTCCCGGTCGTAGCGATGTGTCTCTTGTGTCTCTGAGATTTATGGTTTTGGCTCCAGACCCTTAATTAGGGCAGCACCTCCAAAAATCTCTCCATTGGGCCCAATGTTAATTTTCAGAGGAAAAGGCGTGAGAAAGCAGGAAAACCTCTTGTGTTTAACCTGCCGCTTACGGGCTTCTGAGTGGGCTAGAGACATAAAATTTACATCGTTCATGATCTCGCGAGCTCCTGCCGCCTCTCGTCCAAACCCCAAAGCCGTACTCCTTACGGTTCTTGAGTTATTCAGAGGAGTTTGACAGGGTCCGACTCAGCTTGAAATCAATGGCAGTCAGTGGGAGCCAGTGTTGGGGACAGACCAGGGGCGCGCCTAGACTTTTCCATAGGGGTGCCCCATGGGGTGTTGAAGCCATGCAGGGGTGGCCAGCAGAATTAGGTGATATGCATGAACCTCCATCACCATAGCATCATTCACATGCAAAAATCTAAGCTCTACTGCTTATAGTTTTTTTTTAAACGATAGGTGATTCGACAGGTCAGCTCATCATCAGTGGCAGAGTGTGACTGGTTGTTGGTGTGTGTGTATCAGATCCACATAGACACACATATAGAGATTAAGTGATGATATGATACAGGCTTCTGATTGCCCATTACCAATGATACAGAGAGTGGATGACATCATTGATCACACACACAGACAGGAAGCTCAGGCTGTTTCCTTCAAAATAAAAGTCTGTTTTTCAAAATAAAAGCCCCAAACTTCAGAGGGGTAACTTTTTCCTCCACGGGAAGCTGTGGCCATTAGTGTCATTTCAAAGTAAAAGCCCCGAACTCTGATTTGATCTTCACAGGAAACAAGGTGTGTTTGTTTGCAACAGGAACCTGGGACATGCGACGCGTAGTGCGTGCTTGATCTGAGAGAGGGTCAGCATGCATCAGGCTGGGCCTACATGGCCCGGCGTCGCGTGGGTCCGGCGTCATGTGTGCAGGCACATATTAAAATTTCTTCAGGAATTTTTAGTCTAGTTATTATTTTTATTATAGCCACTTCTTCGGCAATTAATGCGGGTCGTGCCGTAAGGTGCACCCAGGCATGAATATATCAAAAAGCGTGCGTCTCGATCGTGCTGCCACCATGGCTATTACTTTTCTCCGTCAAAGCCGTTACCGTGGCGACGCTAGACCCCAAAAACCGCCGAAAAAGTCCCATAGGAATGAATGGGGAAAGGGTCGGATTTCAAATTTTTTCTTCATCGAACAAACAGTCACAGCTCCTCATGCTTTCACCTACAAACTCCATTCAACTTTCAAAACGCAGCAAATTTTCCTGGCAACATATTCATAATTCATCTTCAATTAAAAAAATGTATAGTTTCTTCAGCATTTCAACTTTTTCCAGACCATGAAATCTTCAAAAATCAGCCTTTAACAGGGGTGTCTATTGCGTGCACTAGGTGGAGAACTACACACCTAGAGTGGAGAGCAGTTTCAGAATCGTCTGAAAAAAATATTTTTAAATCGCGATTGTGAGGGCTACATTCACTCCACTGACATAATTTTTACAGCAAAACGTTGGAAATTTCGTCCCGGTCGTAGCAATGTGTCTCTTATGTCTCTGAGATTTATGGTTTTGGCTCCAGACCCTTAATTAGGGCAGCACCTCCAAAAATCTCTCCATTGGGCCCAATGTTAATTTTTCAGAGGAAAAGGCGTGAGAAAGAAGGTAAACCTATTGTTTTTAACTTGCCGCTGTCTGCCTTCTGAGCGGGCTAGAGACATAAAATTTACATCGCTCTGCGATCTCGCGAGCTCCTGCGCCTCGTCCAAACCCCAAAGCCGTACTCCTTACGGTTCTTGAGTTATTCAGAGGAGTTTGACAGGGTCCGACTCAGCTTGAAATCAATGGCAGTCAGTGAGAGCCAGTGTGGGGGGACAGACCAGGGGCGCTAGACTTTTCCATAGGGGTGCCCCATGGGGTGTTGAAGCCATGCAGGGGTGGCCAGCAGAATTAGGTGATATGCATGATCCTCCATCACCATAGCATCATTCACATGCAAACATCTAAGCTCTACTCCTTGTAGTTTTTTTTATACGAGAGGTGATTCGACAGGTCAGCTCATAATCAGAAGCATAGTGTGACAGAGCAGCTGTGTGTGTGTGGCATTTGAACTGAAGGGACCCTGTCTGTGATATGATGCATAGGTCAATGCTGATGATACAGAGAGTGGGTGACATCATTGATTCACACACACAGACAGGAAGCTCAGGCTGTTTCCTTCAAAATAAAAGTCTGTTTTTTCAAAATGAAAGCCCCAAACTTTGGAGGGGTAACTTTTTTTCCTCACAGGAAGCTGTGGAGATGACTATCCTTTCAAAGTAAAGCCCCAAACTCTGATTTAAGCTACAGGAAACAAGGTGTGTTTGTTTTCAACATGAACCTGGGACATGCCTGCGTAGTGCGTGTTAGCAGCGTGTTTGTTTTCAACACGAACCTGGGACAGGCACGCACGAAGTGCGTGCTTCGGTGCAGGAGAGGGTCAGCATGCATCAGGCTGGGCCTACATGGCCCGGCATCGCGTGGGCCCGGCGTCATGTGTGCAGGCACATATTAAAATTTCTTCAGGAATTTTTAGTCTAGTTCTTATTATTATTCCTGTACATATGTTTTCCCAAATTTCACCCCTTTCCCATTGTCAAAAAGTTGTATAAATTTGCACATTCCTGCGGCCCGCCCCGAAATTCAATATTTTGGGGTGTTCACACATGTTGCACGCAAAGTGGCTGAATGGCGCCCCCTACAAAGTTGAAAAATCCCCATAGGGAAATTCGCCAACTTTGTTGTACCTCAACAAAACTTGGTAGAGATGTTATGCATACATGTACGAACAAAATTTTCTCTTGGCAGGAAGTTGAAATTCAAACAGGAAGTCGGCCATTTTGCATTTTCTATTTTTTGATGAAAACAAACTCGTCCTAGGGATTTCGTCCGACCGACTTGAAATTTGATACAGAACATCTCCAGACCTAGCTGAGCAAAAGTTGTGCTCTGCGCGTAATTAGGTCAAAGGGCGTGGCCGCTAGCACTCGACAAACTCTGAACGTTCCGATATATTCATATTAAGTCTTACTCGTAGCGCCCCCCGGTGGTAACAGGAAGTGCCCAGTTCTTAATTTTTTAGTTTTACCGATTTCACATAATTTACTTCATCAACTTCATTACACTTCTAAAACATAAATAACAACTCAGTGAAGCTACAGTCCGAACGCTGTGAGGCTACATGCTGGTAGCGCCCATGTGTGCGGCAATTTTTGACAATTTTTCAAGAAAATACGTTTGCCTTTTTGACGGTTTAAATAAACTTGTATCATCATGAAAATTGATGCACAGGTCAAGGCTGGCGTCCTCTAACATCTGATGTGGTCCCCGCCCAGGGGCGTGGCCAAATGCCTCCACAGCGCCACCCTTTACGTTTACATGTTCTGATACGACATAGGTGACCCCATCGACTTCATTCCACTTCTAAAACATCCACAACACATTGGTGAAGCTACATTACGAACACCGTGAAGCTACCATAAACGCGTCTGTATGGCGGCGCTGCGTCTTCCGATTTTTCACCAAGAAAATACGTTTGGCTTTTTGATGGCTTTAAAAAAGTCGTATCATCATGAAATTTGAATCACAGGTCAAGGGTGACGACCTCTAACATCTGATGGGGGCCACGTCCATAATTAGTCAAAATGGCTCCATAGCGCCCCCTTGAAACTTTCAAAAACCCCTCCCCATAGGGGTTTTTATGGAGTTGGAAAATGAAAATCAGTACACGTGTACCTTGACCAGACGCACAAAAAAAGTCTCTTGCACCAACTGTCTATTCCAAACAGGAAGTCGGCCATTTTGTTTCCACTCTTCATTTTGGCTGGATTTCCACATTGAACCATCGGATGGCCGTAACTCCTTTGTTTATTGGCCAAATCGCTTGACGTTTATTGCCCCCTGCTCGCACTGCCGTACCCATCTGATACCCGACCGCGACATACCACGAGGGCCCTACATAACCGCTTGCGGTTTTCTAGTTATTATTGTTATTATTATTCCTGAACATCTGTTTTCCCAATTTTCGCCCCTTTCCCACCGTTAAAAAGTTGTATAAATTTGCACATTCCTGCGGCCCGCCCCGAAATTCGATATTTTGGGGTGTTCGCACACGTTGCATGCAATATGGCTGAATGGCGCCACCTACAAAGTAGAAAAATCCCCATAGGGAAAATGGTACCGCAACGAAAATCGGTACACATGTTAACCATACCCAGTCAAACAAAATTGTCTCTTTGCAGGAAGCTGAATTTTCAACAGGAAGTCAGCCATTTTGAATTTTTGATTTTCTGATGAAAACGAACTCGTCCTAGAGATTTCGTCTGATCGACTTGAAATTTGGTACAGATCATCTCCAGAGCTAGCTGAGCAAAAATTCAGCCATTTTGCGTGCAACATTTGCGAACGCCCCAAAATATCGAATTTCGGATCGGGCTGCAGGAATGTGCAAAGTTACACAACTTTTTAACGTTGGGAAAGGGGTGAAATATGAGAAAACAAAGTGTCAGGAATAATAAGAATAATAATAAACATTACAGTTTCAATAGGTCCCTTGCGGACCTGGGGTGCGTTTCCCAAATAACGACGGAAGTTAGCATGAAACCACGGTAGTACGTAGTACTTCCGAACGACCGAACTTCCCATTTCCGACCGTTTCCCAAAAATCTCCAACTACCGTCGTAGTATGTAAGTTGGAACGACGTTAGTTTGAACTTACGTCGTCCGAACGACGTAGTTTCCAGATGTTTCGGAAGCGTTCAGAGAGCACTTGGATGCATTCGTTGCTGAAAGCGTGTTGACGACAGAAACATAGTTTTATTTCCATCAAGCCAGTGTGACATCTTTAGCAACTTTGGGAAATATTCATCAACATGATCATGTTCTCTACTCACTGAAAGTAAGAACTGAATGCAGTTTGTTTCATATAATCGTAACAAATTGAAGACATAAAATACATACATCCAGCCTATATATACCTACAGCTCCTGCACCACTGTGTGGTGGGATAGGACAGTGGTTAGAGTGTTGGCACTGCAGTGTGTCAACATGGTGTTTAGTTAGGCATGGGTTCAAATCCTCCTGGGGACGATAAAATGATTCACATTTGCTGGCAGATAAGATGTAGCCTAGTAATATTTCTGACATTGTATTCCATTATCGAGTGGTGCATTTGCAATATTTATGAACATTTAACACCACCTAATCATCAGGTGTTGGTCTCCACCTTATTCTATTGGACTGCTTTAATGATGACTTATTTTCAGTTAGAAAACTTATGTGTAACTGTATGTGACACACTATCATTTGCAACTGCACTGTAACTGTCAGACTTATATTTCTGTTTTTCTTTTTTCTCTCATAGTTTATCAAAAATTGCACCTCGTATTATTATCTATTATCATATTTTATCATAATCTGCGCCTTGCATTCCTCTTATGTATCTGTTACAGTATACATTTTCGTACTTTATCTTTTATTTTATTTTTATCCTCCTGACCCCTGCATGTCCCTGTGTGTTTCCATCTTTCAAGCTGCTGGAATTGTGAATTTGTCTGTGAGATGAATAAAGTATCTATCTATCTCTCTAACAATATAATATAACATAATATAATTATTTAACAGTAGGCTATTTACGTTGTAATTTGAAACTTCTAGGGCGACACAAACATTTGTTTTTAAAACATAACTTGCGTCTTCTCACCTCAACTGTGAGGTGAAAGTTAAAGTGACATCCTTCATTCATGCTGTAGTGGGGATCATGAATCACAGGGTGTCTAATCCTGATTTTTCAAGCCCCAAGAAGAAGTAGAGGACATGACGTCACTTGAACGAACATTCAACGACAGCTCCATGCTATTTGTTTGAACGACACAACTTTCCGATGCATCGTTCCAACTACGCTTTTGGGAAACACTTCCGTCGTTCAACGATGCATCGGACTACGTTAGTTGTAAACATCGGAAGTTGCGTCGTTCGGACGATGCTGTTGGGAAACACCTGCGTCATAGATCCATCGTTCGAACGTAGGAAGTAGCTAACGACGTTAGCAACGAACCTTTTGGGAAACGCACCCCTGTTTCACAGTCCGCTCCGGCCCTAATAATAACTAGAAAACCGCAAGCGGTTATGTAGGGCCCTCGCGGTATGTCGCGGTCGGGTATCAGATGGGAATGGCGATGCAAGAAGGGGGCAATAAACGTCAAGCGATTTGGCCAATACACAAAGGCGTTACGGCCATTCGATGGTTCAATGTGGAAATCCAGCCAAAATGAAGAGTTGAAACAAAATGGCCGACTTCCTGTTTGGGATAGACAGTTGGTGCAAGAGACTTTTTTGTGCGTCTCGTCAAGGTACACGCATGTACTAATTTTCGTGTTCCAACTCCATAAAAACTCCTATGGTGAGGGGTTTTTGTACATTTCAAGGGGGCGCTATGGGGCTATTTTGCCCCACCCATTAGTGTGGACCACATCAGATGTTAGAGGTCGCCACCCTTGACCTGTGTATTAATTTTCATGATGATACGAGCTTATTCAAGCCATCAAAAAGCCAAACAACTGGTCACTTCCTGTTACCACTGGGGGGCGCCATGCGTAAGGCATGACATTAATATATTGCCACGTACAGGGCTGAGTCCCCGTCATGCTTAGAAAATTT
>JAQQSB010000931.1:0-58027 GCA_029721515.1 Synanceia verrucosa
TTGCTTAACCTTCATACTACTACATTCAACCCAGCATTCAGCAGTTTGGCTTCAGCTTTTATTTTCAAAATTTCTATTCATACAATTCATTCTCATTCAAACATTCAACCCAGCGTTCAGCAGTTTGCTTAGGCTTTTATTTTCAAAGTTTCCAATTCATACAATTCATTCTCATTCAAACATTCAACCCAGCATTCAGCAGTTTGGCTTCAGCTTTCATTTTCAAAATTTCAATTGCGTACAATTCATTCTCATTCATACATTCAACCCAGCATTAGCATTCAGCAGCATAGCTTCAGCTGCGGGCATTCACACCCGCAATTGCTTCAGCAATTGCTCTTCTAGTATTACATTTAAAACCCCCTACTCAAAACTTTGAACCGCTTACTCCTCCCGCACCGTTGGTCGTAGAAACGCCGTTCAGCGCCAAAACGACCGGCTCGGCCGGGAATGGTGTGCTGTATTCAGAATTTTGATATTCCTTATAATTTCAAGTTATGGACCATAATCCATTTCAAAATTTCCCATAGGAAATGAATGGGGCTTCAGACTTTTTCAGTCATTTAACCTCACTGAACAAACACTCACAGCTTCCTCGTAGTTGGGCCTAGAAACTCCATTCAACTTGGAAAACGCAGCAAATTTTCCTGGCTACATTTTCATAATTCATCATTTATTAAAAATGTATAGTTTATTCAGCATTTTGCCTTATGTCCAGACCATGGAGAGCAGAGTTTAACATGGGTGTCTATTGCGTGCACTAGAGTGGGAGAACTACACACCTAGAGTGGAGAGCAGCTTCTGCATTAGCTGAAAAATATTTTAAAACGGCGATTGCGAGGGCTACGTACGCCCCACCGACATAATTTATACATCAAAATGTTGGAAATTTCTGCCTGGTCGTAGTGATGTGCCTCTGGTGTCTGTGAGGTTTATAGTTTTGGCTCCAGACCCTTAATTAGGGCGGCACCTCCAAGAATCCCTCCATAGACTGCAATGTTAAATTTCAGAGGAAAAGGCGTGAGGAAGCAGAGAAACCTCTGGTGTTTAACCTGCCGCTGTCAGCCTTCTGAGTGGGCTAGAGACATGAAATTTAGACCGCTGCGATCCTCAGGAGCTCCTGCCGCCCACGGTCCAAACCCCAAAGCTGTACTCCTTACGGTTGTGGAGTTATTTAGAGGAGTTCGGCAGGCTCTGACTCAGTTCAAATGAATGGCAGTCTATGGGGACAGATGCTGGTGCAGGGAGAGGGAGTGAGAAGGGAGGGGCCGTCTCCATGGAAACGGCCCAGCTCTGTGTGTGGCACTTGGGCTGCAGTGAGCATGCCTGTGATACAGGCTTCTGATTGGTCAGTGCTAATTATATACTTCACCATGTATATATTTCACCATTCAGCTTTTAAATTCAAATTCATGGATTATACATTCATAATTTTTCAACATTCATTCTGCTTAACCTTCATACTACTACATTCAACCCAGCTTTCAGCAGTTTGCTTAGGCTTTTATTTTCAAAGTTTCTATTCATACAATTCATTCTCATTCAAACATTCAACCCAGCATTCAGCAGTTTGGCTTCAGCTTTCATTTTCAAAATTTCTATTCATACAATTCATTCTCATTCATACATTCAACCCAGCATTAGCATTCAGCAGCGTAGCTTCAGCTGCGGGCATTCACACCCGCAATTGCTTCAGCAATTGCTCTTCTAGTTGGTGTGAATGCCCAAAGCATTCACACCTATGTTCTCCTACCTTTATTATTATTATTCTTCCCCCACTTTTTTTGCGCGCTTCTTCTCCCACAGTTTTCAAGCTAGAAACTTCAAACGAACTTCAAAACGTGCGCCTTCATCGGGAATGGTGTGCTATTACTTTTCATAACCATAACCTTCATAATTTCCGAGTTATTAACAATAATTCAAAAAAATTTCCCATTGGAAATGAATGGGGAGAGCTTCAGATTCAGACATTTTCAAACATTTTCCTTCAGCGAACAAACTCTTCATAACTCCTTCATACTTTCACTTAGAAACTTCATTCCAACTTTCAAAACGCAGTGAATTCCCTGGCTACATATTCATAAATCATCGTCTATTCAAAAAATGTACGGTTCATTCACAATTTCATCATATCTCAGACCATGAAATCTTCAAAAATCAGCCTTTAACATGGGTGTCTATTGCGTGCACTAGAGTGGGAGAACTACACACCTAGAGTGGAGAGCAGTGTCTGAAGCGCCTGAAAAAATATATTTAAATCGCGATTGTGAGGGCTACGTACACCCCACGGACATAATTTTTACATCAAAACGTTGGAAATCTTGTCCCGATCGGGTAGCGATGTGTCTCTCGTGTCTGTGAGGTTTATAGTTTTGGCTCCAGACCCTTAATTATGGCGGCACCTCCAGAAATCCCTCCATAGACTGCAATGTTAAATTTCAGAGGAAAAGGCGTGAGGAAGCAGAAACTCTTGTGTTTAACCTGCTGCTGTCAGCCTTCTGAGTGGGCTAGAGACATGAAATTTACACCGCCATGACCCTCAAGAGCTCCTGCCGCCTACGGTCCAAAACCCCAAAGCTGTACTCCTCACGGTTTTGGAGTTATTTAGAGGAGTTCGGCAGGGTCTGACTCAGATTCAAATGAATGGCAGCCTAAGGGGACAGAAGCTGGTGCAGGGAGAGGGAGTGAGAAGGGAGGGCCGTCTCCATGGAAACGGCCCAGCTCTTGGCAGTTGACCTCAAGTGACCCTGCCTGGGCCTTATACAGGCTTCTGATCAATCAATGCTCATGATACAGAGAGTGGATGACATCATCAATCACACACACACACACACAGACAGACCAGGGGCGTGTCTAGACTTTTTTAAAGGGGGGGCCGGGGCCCAAGGGGGGCCCAAGTCATGCAGGGGTGGCCAGCAGAATTAGGTCAAACTCCAGAGGGGTAACTGTTTCCTCACAGGAAGCTGTGTCTATGACTGTCCTTTCAAAATAAAAGTCCCGAATTCTGATTGAGTCTTCACAGGAAACAAAGTCAGGCACGCACGTAGTGCGTGCTTCGGTGTGTTCGATTGCAACATGGATCTGGAACAGGCACCCATTTAACATTCAACTTTTGAATAAAATTCAAACATTTTCACCATTCAGCTTTTAAATTCAAATTCATGGATTATGCATTCATAATTTTTCAACGTTCATTCTGCTTAACCTTCATACTACTACATTCAACCCAGCATTCAGCAGTTTGGCTTCGCTTTCATTTTCAAAGTTTCTATTCATACAATTCATTCTCATTCATACATTCAACCCAGCATTAGCATTCAGCAGCGTAGCTTCAGCTGCGGGCATTCACACCATAATTGCTTCAGCAATTGCTCTTCTAGTATTACATTTAAAACCCCCTACTCAAAACTTTGAACCGCTTACTCCTCCCGCACCGCTGGTCGTAGAAACGCCGCTCCACGCTTAAAACGACCGGCTCGGCCGGGAATGGTGTGCTTGTATTCAGAATTTTGATATTCCTTATAATTTCCGAGTTATGGCCCATAATTCATTTCAAAATTTCCCATAGGAAATGAATGGGGCTTCAGACTTTTTCAGTCATTTAACCTCACTGAACAAACACTCACAGCTTCCTCATAGTTGGGCTTAGAAACTCCATTCAACTTGGAAAACACAGCAAATTTTCCTGGCTACATTTTCATAATTCATCATTTATTAAAAAAATGTATAGTTTATTCAGCATTTCGCTTTATGTCAGACCATGGAAAGCAGAGTTTAACATTGGTGTCTATTGCGTGCACTAGAGTGGGAGAACTACACACCTAGAGTGGAGAGCAGCTACTGCATCAGCTGAAAAAATATTTTGAAACGGCCATTGCGAGGGCTACGTACGTCCCACCGGCATAATTTATCCATCAAAACGTTGGAAATTTCGTCCCGATCGTAGCGATGTGCGTCTCATGCCTGTGAGATTTATAGTTTTGGCTCCAGACCCTTAATTAGGTGGGCACCTCCAGAAATCCCTCCATAGACTGCAATGTTAAATTTCAGAGGAAAAGGCGTGAGAAGGCAGAAAAACCTCTTGTGTTTAACCTGCCGCTGTCAGCCTTCTGAGTGGGCTAGAGACATAAAATTCACATCGCTGCGATCATCGCGAGCTCCTGCCACCCACGGTCCAAACCCCAAAGCTGTACTCCTTATGGTTGTGGAGTTATTTAGAGGAGTTTGGCAGGGTCTGACTCAGTTCAAATGAATGGCAGTCTAAGGGGACAGAAGCTGGTGCAAGGAGAGGGAGTGAGAAGGGAGGGGCCGTCTCCATGGAAACGGCCCAGCTCTGTGTGTGGCACTTGGGCTGCAGTGAGCATGTCTGTGATACAGGCTTCTGATTGGTCAATGCTAATTATATACTTCACCATGTATATATTTCACCATTCAGCTTTTAAATTCAAATTCATGGATTATACATTCATAATTTTTCAACATTCATTCTGCTTAACCTTCATACTACTACATTCAACCCAGCATTCAGCAGTTTGCTTAGGCTTTTATTTTCAAAGTTTCTATTCATACAATTCATTCTCATTCAAACATTCAACCCAGCATTCAGCAGTTTGGCTTCAGCTTTTATTTTCAAAATTTCAATTCATACAAATTCATTCTCCTTCAAACATTCAACCCAGCGTTCAGCAGTTTGGCTTCAGCTTTCATTTTCAAAATTTCAATTCGTACAATTCATTCTCATTCATACATTCAACCCAGCATTAGCATTCGGCAGCGTAGCTTCAGCTGCGGGCATTCACACCCCGCAATTGCTTCAGCAATTGCTCTTCTAGTTGGGTGTGAATGCGAAGCATTCACAACCTATGTTCTTCTGTGTTCTTTATTATTATTTTTCTTCCCCCCAGTTTTTTGGACCGCTTCTTCTCCCACAGTTTTCAAGCTAGAAACTTCAAACCAACTTCAAAACGTGCGTCTTCATCGGGAATAGTACGGATGTATTCAGAATTTTGATAACTTTCATAATTTCCGAGTTATTAACAATAATTCAGAAAAAATTTCCCATTGGAAATGAATGGGGAGAGCTTCAAATCCAGAGATTTTCAAACATTTTCCTTCAGCGAACAAACCTTCATATCTCCTTCATACTTTCACTTAGAAACTTCATTCAACTTTCAAAACGCAGTAAATTTCCCTGGCGACATATTCACAAATCATTGTCAATTCAAAAAATGTACAGTTCATTCACAATTTCCACTTATGTCAGACCATGAAATCTTCAAAAATCAGCCTTTAACATGGGTGTCTATTGCGTGCACTAGAGTGGGAGAACTACACACCTAGAGTGGAGAGCAGTGTCTGAAGCGTCTGAAAAAAATATTTTTAAATCGCGATTGTGAGGGCTACGTACACCCCACGGACATAATTTTTACATCAAAACGTTGGAAATCTTGTCCCGATCGTAGCGATGTGTGTCTCGTGTCTGTGAGGTTTATAGTTTTGGCTCCAGACCCTTAATTAGGGCGGCACCTCCAGAAATCCCTCCATAGACTGCAATGTTAATTTTCAGAGGAAAAGGCGTGAGGGGAGCAGAAAAACCTCTTGTGTTTAACCTGCCGCTGTCAGCCTTCTGAGTGGGCTAGAGACATGAAATTTACACCGCTGCGATCTCGGGAGCTCCTGCCGCCACGGTCCAAACCCCAAAGCTGTACTCCTCACGGTTTTGGAGTTATTTAGAGGAGTTTGGCAGGGTCTGACTCAGTTCAAATGAATGGCAGCCTAAGGGGGCAGAAGGAGACAGAGGCTGGTGCAGGGAGAGGGAGTGAGAAGGGAGGGGCCGTCTCCATGGAAACGGCCCAGCTCTGTGTGTGGCACTTGGGCTGCAGTGAGCATGCCTGTGATACAGGCTTCTGATTGGTCAATGCTAATTATATACTTCACCATGTATATATTTCACCATTCAGCTTTTAAATTCAAATTCATTAATTATACATTCATAATTTTTCAACATTCATTCTACTTAACCTTCATACTACTACATTCAACTCAGCATTAGCAGTATGGCTTAGACTTTTATTTTCAAAATTTCAATTCATACAATTCATTCTCATTCAAACATTCAACCCAGCATTCAGCACTTTGGCTTAGGCTTTTATTTTCAAATTTCTATTCATACAATTCATTCTCATTCAAAATTTCAACCCAGCATTCAAGCAGTTTGGCTTAGGCTTTTATTTTCAAATTTCTCTTCATACAGTTCATTCTCATTCAAACATTCAACCCAGCAGTCAGCAGTTTGGCTTAGGCTTTTATTTTCAAACATTCAGTTCATACTCATTCAAACATTCAACCCAGCATTCAGCAGCATTCAGCAGCATTCAGCAGCGTAGCTTCAGCTGCGGGCATTCACACCCCGCAATTGCTTCAGCAATTGCTCTTCTAGTATTACATTTAAAACCCCCCTACTCAAAACTTTGAACCGCTACTCCTCCCGCACCGTTGGTCGTAGAAACGCCGTTCCAGCCAAAACGACCGCTCGGCCGGGAATGGTGTGCTTGTATTCAGAATTTTGATATTCCTTATAATTTCCGAGTTATGGACCATAATCCATTTCAAAATTTCCCATAGGAAATGAATGGGGCTTCAGACTTTTTCAGTCATTTAACCTCACTGAACAAACACTCACAGCTTCCTCATAGTTGGGCCTAGAAACTCCATTCAACTTGGAAAACGCAGCAAATTTTCCTGGCTACATTTTCATCAATCATCATTTATTAAAAAAATGTATAGTTTATTCAGCATTTTGCCTTATGTCAGACCATGGAAAGCAGAGTTTAACATGGGTGTCTATTGCGTGCACTAGAGTGGGAGAACTACACACCTAGAGTGGAGAGCAGCTTCTGCATCAGCTGAAAAAATATTTTGAAACGGCGATTGCGAGGGCTACGTACGCCCCACTGACATAATTTATACATCAAAATGTTGGAAATTTCGTCCCGATCGTAGCGATGTGCCTCTCATGCCTGTGAGATTTATAGTTTTGGCTCCAGACCCTTAATTAGATGGGCACCTCCAGAAATCCCTCCATAGACTGCAATGTTAAATTTCAGAGGAAAAGGCGTGAGAAGGCAGAAAAACCTCTTGTGTTTAACCTGCCGCTGTCAGCCTTCTGAGTGGGCTAGAGACATAAAATTCACATCGCTGCGATCATCGCGAGCTCCTGCCACCCACGGTCCAAACCCCAAAGCTGTACTCCTTACGGTTGTGGAGTTATTTAGAGGAGTTTGGCAGGGTCTGACTCAGTTCAAATGAATGGCAGTCTATGGGGACAGAGGCTGGTGCAGGGAGAGGGAGTGAGAAGGGAGGGGCCGTCTCCATGGAAACGACCCAGCTCTGTGTGTGGCACTTGGGCTGCGGTGAGCATGTCTGTGATACAGGCTTCTGATTGGTCAATGCTCATGATAAAGAGAGTGGATGCCATAATCAATCATTCATATACAGACTGACCAGGTGCGTCTAGACTTTTTCATAGGGGTGGCCCTGGCCCAAGGGGGGCCCAAGTCAGTCAGGGGTGGCCAGCAGAATTAAATTCAAACATTTTCACCATTCAGCTTTTACATTCAAATTCATGGATTATACATTCATAATTTTTCAACATTCATTCTACTTAACCTTCATACTACCACATTCAACTCAGCATTAGCAGTATGGCTTAGACTTTTATTTTCAAAATTTCAATTCATACAATTCATTCTCATTCAAACATTCAACCCAGCATTCAGCAGTTTGGCTTAGGCTTTTATTTTCAAAATTTCAATTCATACAATTCATTCTCATTCAAACATTCAACCCAGCATTCAGCAGCATTCAGCAGCATTCAGCAGCGTAGCTTCAGCTGCGGAGCATTCACACCCGCAATTGCTTCAGCAATTGCTCTTCTAGTATTACATTTAAAACCCCCTACTCAAAACTTTGAACCGCTTACTCCTCCCGCACCGTTGGTCGTGAGAAACGCTGTTCAGCGCCAAAACGACCGGCTCGGGCCGGGAATGGTGTGCTTGTATTCAGAATTTTGATATTCCTTATAATTTCCGAGTTATGGCCCATAATCCATTTCAAAATTTCCCATAGGAAATGAATGGGCCTTCAGACTTTTTCAGTCATTTAACCTCACTGAACAAACGCTCACAGCTCCCTCGTAGTTGCGCCTAGAAACTCCATTCAACATGTAAAACGCAGGAAATTTTCCTGGCTACATTTTCATAATTCATCATTTATTAAAAAAATGTATAGTTTATTCAGCATTTCGCCTTATTTCAGACCATGGAGAGCAGAGTTTAACATTGGTGTCTATTGCGTGCACTAGAGTGGGAGAACTACACACCTAGAGTGGAGAGCAGCTTCTGAATCAGCTGAAAAAATATTTTGAAACGGCGATTGCGAGGGCTACGTACGCCCCACTGACATAATTTATACATCAAAACGTTGGAAATTTCGTCCCGATCGTAGCGATGTGCCTCTCGTGCCTGTGAGATTTATAGTTTTGGCTCCAGACCCTTAATTAGGTGGGCACCTCCAGAAATTCCTCCATAGACTGCAATGTTAAATTTCAGAGGAAAAGGCGTGAGAAGGCAGAAAAACCTCTTGTGTTTAACCTGCCGCTGTCAGCCTTCTGAGTGGGCTAGAGACATAAAATTCACATCGCTGCGATCATCGCGAGCTCCTGCCACCCACGGTCCAAACCCCAAAGCTGTACTCCTTACGGTTGTGGAGTTATTTAGAGGAGTTTGGCAGGGTCTGACTCAGTTCAAATGAATGGCAGCCTAAGGGGGCAGAAGGAGACAGAGGCTGGTGCAGGGAGAGGGAGTGAGAAGGGAGGGGCCGTCTCCATGGAAACGGCCCAGCTCTGTGTGGCACTTGGGCTGCAGTGAGCATGTCTGTGATACAGGCTTCTGATTGGTCAATGCTCATGATAAAGAGAGTGGATGCCATAATCAATCATTCATATACAGATTGACCAGGGGTGCGTCTAGACTTTTTCATAGGGGTGGCCCTGGCCCAAGGGGGGCCCAAGTCAGTCAGGGGTGGCCAGCAGAGTTATATGATATGCATGCACCTCCCTCAACATAGCATTGTTAAATTCAAACATTTTCACCATTCAGCTTTTAAATTGAAATTCATGAATTATACATTCATAATTTTTCAACATTCATTCTACTTCACCTTCATACTACTACATTCAACCCAGCATTAGCAGTTTGGCTTCAGCTTTTATTTTCAAAATTTCAATTCATACAATTCATTCTCATTCAAACATTCAACCCAGCATTCAGCAGTTTGGCTTCAGCTTTCATTTTCAAAATTTCAATTCATACAATTCATTCTCATTCAAACATTCAACCCAGCATTAGCATTCAGCAGCGTAGCTTCAGCTGCGGGCATTCACACCCGCAATTGCTTCAGCAATTGCTCTTCTAGTTGGTGTGAATGCCCAAAGCATTCACACCTATGTTATCCTACCTTTATTATGTGCCTGCCGTCGAGCAAGGCTGGCGAAGCCAGCCTGCCTTATAGCACGGCGGCACATATTACTATTGCTTTTGGGGGGATTCCCCAAGTGTCTTAGCATTCATGGCAGGCGAAGCCTGCCATGAATGCTTGTGGTAGGTCCAAACACACATATATGATGTAAAATGATAAAAATACCAAAAAATACCCAAAAAATCCATCCAAAAATCATAAAAACGCTGTGTGTTAAGCCAGCACCGCGCTTATTAGTATCCAGGACGAGGGTTTATTTTTTTATTTTTATTATTATTATTATTATAGACGATTTTCGCAATTAACGTGGTCGTACCGTAAGGTGCACCCAGGCATGACATATATCAAAACGCGTGCGGCTCGATCGTGTGAGGGGGCTATTACTTTTCTCCGTCAAAGCCGTTACCATGGCGATGCTAGACCCCAAAAACCGCCAAAAGGCCCCATAGGAATGAATGGGAAAAGCGGTCGGATTTCAAATTTTTTTCTTCATCGAACAAACAGTCACAGCTCCCTCATGCTTTCACCTAGAAACTCCATTCAACTTTCAAAACGCAGCAAATTTTCCTGGCAACATATTCAAAATTCATCTTCAATTAAAAAAATGTATAGTTTCTTCAGCATTTCAACTTTTTCTAGACCATGAAATCTTCAAAAATCAGCCTTTAACATGGGTGTCTATTGCGTGCACTAGAGTGACACAACTACACACCTAGAGTGGAGAGCAGTTTCAGAATCGTCTGAGTTTTTTTTTTTTAAATCGCGATTGTGAGGGCTACGTTCACTCCACCGACATAATTTTGACAGCAAAACGTTGGAAATTTCGTCCCGGTCGTAGCGATGTGTCTCTTATGTCTCTGAGATTTATGGTTTTGGCTCCAGACCCTTAATTAGGCAGCACCTCCCAAAATTCTCTCCATTGGGCCCAATGTTAATTTTCAGAGGAAAAGGCGTGAGAAAGCAAGAAAACCTCTTGTGTTTAACCTGCCGCTGACGGGCTTCTGAGTGGGCTAGAGACATAAAATTTACATCGCTGCGATCCTCGCGAGCTCCTGCCGCCTACGGTCTAAACCCCAAAGCTGTACGCCTTACGGTTGGGGAGTTATTTAGAGGAGTTCGGCAGGGTCTGACTTAGCTTGAAATCAATGGCAGTCAGTGAGAGCCAGTGTGGGGGACAGACCAGGGGCGCGCCTAGACTTTTCCATAGGGGTGCCCCATGGGGTGTTGAAGCCATGCAGGGGTGGCCAGCAGAATTAGGTGATATGCATGAACCTCCATCACCACAGCATCATTCACATGCAAAAATCTAAGCTCTACTCCTTATAGTTTTTTTTATACGAGAGGTGATTCGACAGGTCAGCTCATAATCAGAAGCATAGTGTGACAGAGCAGCTGTGTGTGTGTGGTATTTGAACTAAAGGGACCCTGTCTGTGATATGATGCATAGGTCAATGCTGATGATACAGAGAGTGGGTGACATCATTGATCACACACACAGACAGGAAGCTCAGGCTGTTTCCTTCAAAATAAAAGCCCCCAACTTCAGAGGGGTAACTTTTTTCCTCACGGGAAGCTGTGGCCATGACTGTCCTTTCAAAATAAAAGCCCCGAACTCTGATTTGATCTTCACAGGAAACAAGGTGTGTTTGTTTTCAACACGAACCTGGGACAGGCACGCACGAAGTGCGTGCTTCGGTGCAGGAGAGGGTCAGCATGCATCAGGCTGGGCCTACATGGCCCGGCGTCGCGTGGGCCCGGCGTCATGTGTGCAGGCACATATTAAAATTTCTTCAGGAATTTTTAGTCTAGTTCTTATTTTTCTTCCCCCCCTGTTTTTTGGCTCGCTTCTTCTCCCACAGTTTTCAAGCTAGAAACTTCAAACCAACTTCAAAACGTGCGGCTTCATCGGGACACGTGTGCTATTACTTTTCATAACCATAACCTTCATAATTTCCGAGTTATTAACCATAATTCATCAAAATTTTCCCATTGGAAATGAATGGGGAGAGCTTCAAATTTAAAAAATTTTCAACCTCGAACAAACCTTCATAACTCCTTCATACTTTCACTTAGAAACTTCATTCAACTTTCAAAACGCGGCAAATTTTCCTGGCTACATATTCACAATTCATCTTCAATTCAAAATGTACGGTTCATTCACAATTTCAGCATATCTCAGACCATGAAATCTTCAAAAATCAGCCTTTAACATGTGTGTCTATTGAGTGCACTAGAGTGGGAGAACTACACACCTAGAGTGGAGAGCAGTGTCTGAAGCGTCTGAAAAAAATATTTTTAAATCGCGATTGTGAGGGCTACGTACACCCCACGGACATAATTTTTACATCAAAACGTTGGAAATCTTGTCCCGATCGTAGCGATGTTTGTCTCGTGTCTGTGAGGTTTATAGTTTTGGTTCCAGACCCTTAATTAGGGCGGCACCTCCAGAAATCCCTCCATAGACTGCAATGTTAATTTTCAGAGGAAAAGGCGTGAGGAAGCAGAGAAACCTCTTGTGTTTAACCTGCCGCTGTCAGCCTTCTGAGTGGGCTAGAGACATGAAATTTACACCGCTGCGACCCTCGCGAGCTCCTGCCGCCCACGGTCCAAACCCCAAAGCTGTACTCCTCACGGTTTTGGAATTATTTAGAGGAGTTCGGCAGGCTCTGACTCAGTTCAAATGAATGGCAGTCTATGGGGACAGAGGCTGGTGCAGGGAGAGGGAGTGAGAAGGGAGGGGCCGTCTCCATGGAAACGGCCCAGCTCTGTGTGTGGCACTTGGGCTGCAGTGAGCATGCCTGTGATACAGGCTTCTGATTGGTCAATGCTCATGATAAAGAGAGTGGATGCCATAATCAATCATTCATATACAGACTGACCAGGGGTGTGTCTAGACTTTTTCATAGGGGTGGCCCTGGCCCAAGGGGGGCCCAAGTCAGTCAGGGGTGGCCAGCAGAATTAAATTCAAACATTTTCACCATTCAGCTTTTACATTCAAATTCATGGATTATACATTCATCATTTTTCAACATTCATTCTGCTTAACCTTCATACTACTACATTCAACCCAGCATTCAGCAGTTTGGCTTAGGCTTTTATTTTCAAAATTTCTATTCATACAATTCATTCTCATTCATACATTCAACCCAGCATTCAGCAGTTTGGCTTCAGCTTTTATTTTCAAAATTTCTATTCATACAATTCATTCTCATTCATACATTCAACCCAGCATTCAGCAGTTTGGCTTCAGCTTTTATTTTCAAAATTTCAATTCGTACAAATTCATTCTCATTCAAACATTCAACCCAGCATTCAGCAGCATTCAGCAGCATTCAGCAGCGTAGCTTCAGCTGCGGGCATTCACACCCCGCAATTGCTTCAGCAATTGCTCTTCTAGTTGGTGTGAATGCCCAAAGCATTCACACCTATGTTATCCTACCTTTATTCTTATTATTTTTCTTCCCCCCCTGTTTTTTGGCTCGCTTCTTCTCCCACAAATTTCAACCTAGAAACTTCAAACCAACTTCAAAACGTGCGGCTTCATCGGGACATGTGTGCTTGTATTTTTCTAAGACCTAACCTTGATAATTTCAGAGTTATTAACCATAATTCATAAAAAATTCCCCATTGAAAATGAATGGGGAGAGCTTCAAACTTCAAAAATTTTCAACCTCAAACAAACCTTCATAACTCCTTCATACTTTCACTTAGAAACTTCATTCAACTTTCAAAACGCGGTAAATTTTCCTGGCTACATATTCATAATTCATCTTCAATTCAAAAAATGTACAGTTCATTCACAATTTCGACTTATGTCAGACCATGAAATCTTCAAAAATCAGCCTTTAACATGGGTGTCTATTGCGTGCACTAGAGTGGGAGAACTACACACCTAGAGTGGAGAGCAGTGTCTGAAGCGTCTGAAAAAAATATTTTTAAATCGCGATTGTGAGGGCTACGTACATCCCACGGACATAATTTTTACATCAAAACGTTGGAAATCTTGTCCCGATCGTAGCGATGTGTCTCTCGTGTCTGTAAGGTTTAAAGTTTTGGCTCCAGACCCTTAATTAGGGCGGCACCTCCAGAAATCCCTCCATAGACTGCAATGTTAAATTTCAGAGGAAAAGGCGTGAGGAAGCAGAAAAAACTCTTGTGTTTAACCTGCTGCTGTCAGCCTTCTGAGTGGGCTAGAGACATGAAATTTACACCGCTGCGACCCTCGCGAGCTCCTGCCGCCTACGGTCCAAACCCCAAAGCTGTACTCCTCACGGTTTTGGAGTTATTTAGAGGAGTTCGGCAGGGTCTGACTCAGTTCAAATGAATGGCAGTCTATGGGGACAGAGGCTGGTGCAGGGAGAGGGAGTGAGAAGGGAGGGGCCGTCTCCATGGAAACGGCCCAGCTCTGTGTGTGGCACTTGGGCTGCAGTGAGCATGTCTGTGATACAGGCTTCTGATTGGTCAATGCTCATGATAAAGACAGTGGATGCCATAATCAATCATTCATATACAGACTGACCAGGGTGCGTCAAGACTTTTTCATAGGGTGGCCCTGGCCCGAGGGGGCCCAAGTCAGTCAGGGGTGGCCAGCAGAGTTATATGATATGCATGCATCTCCCTCAACATAGCATCGTTAAATTCAAACATTTTCACCATTCAGCTTTTTACATTCAATTTCATGGATTATACATTCATAATTTTTCAACATTCGTTCTGCTTAACCTTCATATTACTACATTCAACTCAGTTTGCCTTAGGCTTTTATTTTCAAAATTTCAATTCATACAATTCATTCTCATTCAAACATTCAACCCAGCATTCAGCAGTTTGGCTTCAGCTTTCATTTTCAAAATTTCAATTCATACAATTCATTCTCATTCAAACATTCAACCCAGCATTCAGCAGTTTGGCTTAGGCTTTTATTTTCAAACATTCAATTCATACTCATTCAAACATTCAACCCAGCATTCAGCAGTTTGGCTTCAGCTTTCATTTTCAAAATTTCAATTCGTACAATTCATTCTCATTCATACATTCAACCCAGCATTAGCATTCGGCAGCGTAGCTTCAGCTGCGGGCATTCACACCCGCAATTGCTTCAGCAATTGCTCTTCTAGTTATGTGCCTGCCGTCGAGCAAGGCTGGCGAAGCCAGCCTTGCGAGCACGGCGGCACATATTACTATTCCTTTTGGGGGGGAGGCCCCAAGTGTCTTAGCATTTATGGCAGGCGAAGCCTGCCATAAATGCTTGTAGTAGGTCCAAAACACACATATATGATGTAAAATGATAAAAAATACCAAAAAATACCCAAAAAATCCATCCAAACATCATAAAAAACACTGTGTTTTAAGCCAGCAACGCGCTTATTAGTATCCAGGACGAGGGTTTCTTTTTTATTATTATTATTATAGACGCATTCTTCGGCAATTAATGCGGGTCGTACCGTAAGGTGCACCCAGGCATGAGATATATCAAATCGTGCGTCTCGATCGTGCCACGATGGCTATTACTTTTCTCCGTCAAAGCCGTTACCGTGGCGACGCTAGACCCCAAAAACCACCGAAAAAAGTCCCATAGGAATGAATGGGGAAAGGGTCGGATTTCAAATTTTTTTCTTCATCGAACAAACAGTCACAGCTCCCTCATGCTTTCACCTAGAAACTCCATTCAACTTTCAAAACGCAGCAAATTTTCCTGGCAACATATTCATAATTCATCTTCAATTAAAAAAATGTATAGTTTCTTCAGCATTTCAACTTTTTCCAGACCATGAAATCTTCAAAAATCAGACTTTAACATGGGTGTCTATTGCGTGCACTAGAGTGGGAGAACTACACACCTAGAGTGGAGAGCAGTTTCAGAATCGTCTGAAAAATATTTTTAAATCGCGATTGTGAGGGCCACGTTCACTCCACCTACATAATTTTTACAGCAAAACGTTGGAAATTTCGTCCCGGTCGTAGCGATGTGTCTCTTATGTCTCTGAGATTTATGGTTTTGGCTCCAGACCCTTAATTAGGGCAGGACCTCCCAAAATTCTCTCCATTGGGCCCAATGTTAATTTTCAGAGGAAAAGGCGTGAGAAAGCAGGAAAACCTCTTGTGTTTAACCTGCCGCTGACGGGCTTCTGAGTGGGCCAGAGACATAAAATTTACATCGCTGCGATCCTCGCGAGCTCCTGCCGCCTACGGTCCAAACCCCAAAGCTGTACGCCTTACGGTTGGGGAGTTATTTAGAGGAGTTTGACAGGGTCCGACTCAGCTTGAAATCAATGGCAGTCAGTGGGAGCCAGTGTGGGGGACAGACCAGGGGCGCGCCTAGACTTTTCCATAGGGGTGCCCCATGGGGTGTTGAAGCCATGCAGGGGTGGCCAGCAGAATTAGGTGATATGCATGAACCTCCATCACCATAGCATCATTCACATGCAAAAATCTAAGCTCTACTGCTTATAGTTTTTTTTATACGAGAGGTGATTCGACAGGTCAGCTCATCATCAGTGGCAGAGTGTGACTGGTTGTTGGTGTGTGTGTATCAGATCCACATAGACACACATATAGAGATTAAGTGATGATATGATACAGGCTTCTGATTGCCCATTACCAATGATACAGAGAGTGGATGACATCATTGATCACACACACAGACAGGAAGCTCAGGCTGTTTCTTTCAAAATAAAAGTCTGTTTTTTCAAAATAAAAGCCCCAAACTTCGGAGGGGTAACTTTTTTCCTCACAGGAAGCTGTGGCTATGACTGTCCTTTCAAAATAAAAGCCCCGAACTCTGGTTTAATCTTCACAGGAAACAAGGTGTGTTTGTTTTCAACATGAACCTGGGACAGGCACGCACGAAGTGCGTGCTTCGGTGCAGGAGAGGGTCAGCATGCATCAGGCTGGGCCTACATGGCCCGGCGTCGCGTGGGTCCGGCGTCATGTGTGCAGGCACATATTAAAATTTCTTCAGGAATTTTTAGTCTAGTATTACATTTAAAACCCCCCTACTCAAAACTTTGAACCGCTACTCCTCCCGCACCGTTGGTCGTAGAAACGCCGTTCCCACGCCAAAACGACCGGCTCGGCCGAGAATGGTGTGCTTGTATTCAGAATTTTGATATTCCTTATAATTTCCGAGTTATGGACCATAATCCATTTCAAAATTTCCCATAGGAAATGAATGGGGCTTCAGACTTTTTCTGTCATTTAACCTCACTGAACAAACGCTCACAGCTCCCTCGTAGTTGTGCCTAGAAACTCCATTCAATGTGTAAAACGCAGGAAATTTTCCTGGCTACATTTTCATAATTCATCATTTATTAAAAAAATGTATAGTTTATTCAGCATTTCGCCTTATTTCAGACCATGAAATCTTCAAAATCAGCCTTTAACATTGGTGTCTATTGCGTGCACTAGAGTGGGAGAACTACACACCTAGAGTGGAGAGCAGTGTCTGAAGCGTCTGAAAAAAATATTTTTAAATCGCGATTGTGAGGGCTACGCACATCCCACGGACATAATTTTTACATCAAAACGTTGGAAATCTTGTCCCGATCGTAGCGATGTGTGTCTCATGACTGTGAGGTTTATAGTTTTGGCTCCAGACCCTTAATTAGGGCAGCACCTCCAGAAATCCCTCCATAGACTGCAATGTTAATTTTCAGAGGAATAGGCGTGAGGAAGCAGAAAAACCTCTTGTGTTTAACCTGCCGCTGTCAGCCTTCTGTGTGGGCTAGAGACATAAAATTTACACCGCTGCGATCATCGCAAGCTCCTGCCGCCCACGGTCCAAACCCCAAAGCTGTACTCCTCACGGTTTTGGAGTTATTTAGAGGAGTTTGGCAGGGTCTGACTCAGTTCAAATGAATGGCAGCCTAAGGGGGCAGAAGGAGACAGAGGCTGGTGCAGGGAGAGGGAGTGAGAAGGGAGGGGCCGTCTCCATGGAAACGGCCCAGCTCTGTGTGTGGCACTTGGACTGCAGTGAGCATGTCTGTGATACAGGCTTCTGATTGGTCAATGCTAATTATATACTTCACCATGTATATATTTCACCATTCAGCTTTTAAATTCAAATTCATGAATTATACATTCATAATTTTTCAACATTCATTCTACTCAACCTTCATATTACTACATTCAACCCAGCATTCAGCAGTTTGGCTTCAGCTTTTATTTTCAAAATTTCTATTCATACAATTCATTCTCAGTCATACATTCAACCCAGCATTAGCATTCAGCAGCGTAGCTTCAGCTGCGGGCATTCACACCCGCAATTGCTTCAGCAATTGCTCTTCTAGTATTACATTTAAAACCCCCTACTCAAAACTTTGAACCGCTTCTTCCTCCCACACCATTGGTCAACGTAGAAACTTCAAACCAACTTCAAAACGACCGGCTCGGCCGGGAATGGTGTGCTTGTATTCAGAATTTTGATACTCCTTATAATTCCCGAGTTATGGCCCATAATTCATTTCAAAATTTCCCATAGGAAATGAATGGGGCTGGCTCAGGACTTCAGAGTTTCTCAGTCATTTAACCTCATCGAACAAACACTCACAGCTCCCTCGTAGTTGCACCTAGAAACTCCATTCAACTTGGAAAACGCAGCAAATTTTCCTGGCTACATTTTCATAATTCATCATTTCTTAAAAAATGTATAGTTTATTCAGCATTTTGCCTTATTTCAGACCATGAAATCTTCAAAAATCAGCCTTTAACATTGGTGTCTATTGCGTGCACTAGAGTGGGAGAACTACACACCTAGAGTGGAGAGCAGCTACTGCATCAGCTGAAAAAATATTTTGAAACGGCCATTGTGAGGGCTACGCACGCCCCACCGGCATAATTTATACATCAAAACGTTGGAAATCTTGTCCCGATCAGTGCGATGTGTCTCTCATGTCTGTGAGATTTATAGTTTTGGCTCCAGACCCTTAATTAGGCGGCACCTCCAGAAATCCCTCCATAGACTGCAATGTTAATTTTCAGAGGAAAAGGCGTGAGGAAGCAGAGAAACCTCTTGTGTTTAACCTGCCGCTGTCAGCCTTCTGAGTGGGCTAGAGACATGAAATTTAGACCGCTGCGATCCTCGGGAGCTCCTGCCGCCCACGGTCCAAACCCCAAAGCTGTACTCCTCACGGTTTTGGAGTTATTTAGAGGAGTTTGGCAGGGTCTGACTCAGTTCAAATGAATGGCAGTCTATGGGGACAGAAGCTGGTGCAAGGAGAGGGAGTGAGAAGGGAGGGGCCGTCTCCATGGAAACGGCCCAGCTCTGTGTGTGGCACTTGGGCTGCAGTGAGCATGTCTGTGATACAGGCTTCTGATTGGTCAATGCTCATGATAAAGACAGTGGATGCCATAATCAATCATTCATATACAGACTGACCAGGGGTGTGTCTAGACTTTTTCATAGGGTGGCCCTGGCCCAAGGGGGCCCAAGTCAGTCAGGGGTGGCAAGCAGAATTAAATTCAAACATTTTCAAATGTGTTAAATTCAAACATTTTCACCATTCAGCTTTTAAATTGAAATTCATGAATTAAACATTCATAATTTTTCAACATTCATTCTACTTCACCTTCATACTGCTACATTCAACCCAGCATTAGCAGTTTGGCTTCAGCTTTTATTTTCAAAATTTCAATTCATACAATTCATTCTCATTCAAACATTCAACCCAGCATTCAGCAGTTTGGCTTCAGCTTTTATTTTCAAAATTTCAATTAATCAAAAATTCAACCCAGCATTCAGCAGTTTGGCTTCAGCTTTCATCAAAATTTCAATTGCATATTCATTCTCATTCAATTCAACCCAGCATTAGCATTCAGCAGCGTAGCTTCAGCTGCGGGCATTCACACCCATAATTGCTTCAGCAATTGCTCTTCTAGTATTACATTTAAAACCCCCTACTCAAAACTTTGAACCGCTACTCCTCCCGCACCGTTGGTCGTAGAAACGCCGTTCCGCGCCAAAACGACCGGCTCGGCCGAATGGTGTGCTTGTATTCAGAATTTTGATATTCCTTATAATTTCCGAGTTATGGACCATAATCCATTTCAAAATTTCCCATAGGAAATGAATGGGGCTTCAGACTTTTTCAGTCATTTAACCTCACTGAACAAACACTCACAGCTTCCTCATAGTTGGGCTTAGAAACTCCATTCAACTTGGAAAACACAGCAAATTTTCCTGGCTACATTTTCATAATTCATCATTTATTAAAAAAATGTATAGTTTATTCAGCATTTTGCCTTATTTCAGACCATGGAAAGCAGAGTTTAACATGGGTGTCTATTGCGTGCACTAGAGTGGGAGAACTACACACCTAGAGTGGAGAGCAGCTACTGCATCAGCTGAAAAAATATTTTGAAACGGCCATTGCGAGGGCTACGTACGCCCCACCGGCATAATTTATCCATCAAAACGTTGGAAATTTCGTCCCGATCGTAGCGATGTGCCTCTCATGCCTGTGAGATTTAAAGTTTTGGCTCCAGACCCTTAATTAGGGCAGCACCTCCAAGAATCCCTCCATAGACTGCAATGTTAAATTTCAGAGGAAAAGGCGTGAGGAAGCAGAGAAACCTCTGGTGTTTAACCTGCCGCTGTCAGCCTTCTGAGTGGGCTAGAGACATGAAATTTACACCGCTGCGATCCTCGGGAGCTCCTGCCGCCCACGGTCCAAACCCCAAAGCTGTACTCCTTACGGTTGTGGAGTTATTTAGAGGAGTTCGGCAGGCTCTGACTCAGTTCAAATGAATGGCAGTCTATGGGGACAGAGGCTGGTGCAGGGAGAGGGAGTGAGAAGGGAGGGGCCGTCTCCATGGAAACGGCCCAGCTCTGTGTGTGGCACTTGGGCTGCAGTGAGCATGCCTGTGATACAGGCTTCTGATTGGTCAGTGCTAATTATATACTTCACCATGTATATATTTCACCATTCAGCTTTTAAATTCAAATTCATGGATTATACATTCATAATTTTTCAACATTCATTCTGCTTAACCTTCATACTACTACATTCAACCCAGCGTTCAGCAGTTTGCTTAGGCTTTTATTTTCAAAGTTTCTATTCATACAATTCATTCTCATTCAAACATTCAACCCAGCATTCAGCAGTTTGGCTTCAGCTTTCATTTTCAAAATTTCAATTCATACAATTCATTCTCATTCATACATTCGACCCAGCATTAGCATTCGGCAGCGTAGCTTCAGCTGCGGGCATTCACACCCGCAATTGCTTCAGCAATTGCTCTTCTAGTTGGGTGTGAATGCGAAGCATTCACAACCTATGTTCTTCTGTGTCCTTTATTATTATTATTATTATTATTCTTCCGCTCACTTTTTCGGCTCGCTTCTTCTCCCACAGTTTTCAAGCTAGAAACTTCAAACGAACTTCAAAACGTGCGTCTTCATCGGGACATCTGTGCTTGTATTTTTCTAAGCCATAACCTTCATAATTTCAGAATTATTAACAATAATTCAAAAAATTTTCCCATTGGAAATGAATGGGGAGAGCTTCAAATTTAAAAAATTTTCAGCCTCGAACAAACCTTCATAACTCCTTCATACTTTCACTTAGAAACTTCATTCTACTTTCAAAACGCGGCAAATTTTCCTGGCTACATATTCATAATTCATCTTCAATTCAAAAAATGTACAGTTCATTCACAATTTCCACTAATGTCAGACCATGAAATCTTCAAAAATCAGCCTTTAACATGGGTGTCTATTGCGTGCACTAGAGTGGGACAACTACACACCTAGAGTGGAGAGCAGTGTCTGAAGCGTCTGAAAAAAATATTTTTAAATCGCGATTGTGAGGGCTACGTACATCCCACGGACATAATTTTTACATCAAAACGTTGGAAATCTTGTCCCGATCGTAGCGATGTTTGTCTCATGTCTGTGAGGTTTATAGTTTTGGCTCCAGACCCTTAATTAGGGCGGCACCTCCAGAAATCCCTCCATAGACTGCAATGTTAATTTTCAGAGGAAAAGGCGTGAGGAAGCAGAGAAACCTCTTGTGTTTAACCTGCCGCTGTCAGCCTTCTGAGTGGGCTAGAGACATGAAATTTACACCGCTGCGATCCTCGGGAGCTCCTGCCGCCCACGGTCCAAACCCCAAAGCTGTACTCCTCACGGTTTTGGAGTTATTTAGAGGAGTTCGGCAGGGTCTGACTCAGTTCAAATGAATGGCAGCCTAAGGGGGCAGAAGGAGACAGAGGCTGGTGCAGGGAGAGGGAGTGAGAAGGGAGGGGCCGTCTCCATGGAAACGGCCCAGCTGTGTGTGTGGCACTTGGGCTGCAGTCAGCATGCCTGTGATACAGGCTTCTGATTGGTCAATGATAATTATATACTTCATCATGTATATATTTCACCATTCAGCTTTTAAATTCAAATTCATGAATTATACATTCATAATTTTTCAACATTCATTCTGCTTAACCTTCATACTACTACATTCAACCCAGCATTCAGCTGTTTGGCTTCAGCTTTTATTTTCAAAGTTTCAATTCATACAATTCATTCTCATTCAAAAATTCAACCCAGCATTCAGCAGTTTGGCTTAGGCTTTTATTTTCAAAATTTCTATTCATACAATTCATTCTCATTCAAACATTCAACCCAGCATTCAGCAGTTTGGCTTAGGCTTTTATTTTCAAACATTCAATTCATACTCATTCAAACATTCAACCCAGCATTCAGCAGTTTAGCTTCAGCTCAGCAGCAATCAGCAGCATTCAGCAGCATTCAGCAGCGTAGCTTCAGCTGCGGGCATTCACACCCCGCAATTGCTTCAGCAATTGCTCTTCTAGTATTACATTTAAAACCCCCCTACTCAAAACTTTGAACCGCTACTCCTCCCGCACCGTTGGTCGTAGAAACGCCGTTCCCGCGCCAAAACGACCGGCTCGGCCGGGAATGGTGTGCTTGTATTCAGAATTTTGATATTCCTTATATTTTCCGAGTTATGGCCCATAATCCATTTCAAAATTTCCCATAGGAAATGAATGGGGCTTCAGACTTTTTCAGTCATTTAACCCCACTGAACAAACACTCACAGCTCCCTCGTAGTTGCGCCTAGAAACTCCATTCAACTTGGAAAATGCAGCAAATTTTCCCGGCTACATTTTCATAATTCATCATTTATTAAAAAAATGTATAGTTTATTCAGCATTTTGCCTTATGTCAGACCATGAAATCTTCAAAAATCTGAGTTTAACATTGGTGTCTATTGCGTGCACTAGAGTGGGAGAACTACACACCTAGAGTGGAGAGCAGCTACTGCATCAGCTGAAAAAATATTTTGAAACGGCCATTGCGAGGGCTACGTACGCCCCACCGGCATAATTTATACATCAAAACGTTGGAAATTTCGTCCCGGTCGTAGTGATGTGTCTCTCGTGTCTCTGAGGTTTATAGTTTTGGCTCCAGACCCTTAATTAAGGCGGCACCTCCAAGAATCCCTCCATAGACTGCAATGTTAAATTTCAGAGGAAAAGGCGTGAGGAAGCAGAAAAACCTCTCGTGTTTAACCTGCCGCTGTCAGCCTTCTGAGTGGGCTAGAGACATAAAATTTAGACCGCTGCGACCCTCGAGAGCTCCTGCCGCCCACGGTCCAAACCCCAAAGCTGTACTCCTTACGGTTGTGGAGTTATTCAGAGGAGTTCGGCAGGGTCTGACTCAGTTCAAATGAATGGCAGTCTATGGGGACAGAAGGAGACAGAGGCTGGTGCAGGGAGAGGGAGTGAGAAGGGAGGGGCCGTCTCCATGGAAACGGCCCAGCTCTGTGTGTGGCACTTGAGCTGCAGTGAGCATGTCTGTGATACAGGCTTCTGATTGGTCAGTGCTAATTATATACTTCACCATGTATATATTTCACCATTCAGCTTTTAAATTCAAATTCATGGATTATACATTCATAATTTTTCAACATTCATTGTACTCAACCTTCATATTACTACATTCAACCCAGCATTCAGCTGTTTCCCTTCAGCTTTTATTTTCAAAGTTTCAATTCATACAATTCATTCTCATTCAAAAATTCAACCCAGCATTCAGCAGTTTGGCTTAGGCTTTTATTTTCAAAATTTCTATTCATACAATTCATTCTCATTCTAACATTCAACCCAGCATTCAGCAGTTTGGCTTAGGCTTTTATTTTCAAAATTTCAATTCATACCATTCATTCTCATTCAAACATTCAACCCAGCATTCAGCAGCATTCAGCAGCATTCAGCAGCATTCAGCAGCGTAGCTTCAGCTGCGGGCATTCACACCCGCAATTGCTTCAGCAATTGCTCTTCTAGTATTACATTTAAAACCCCCCTACTCAAAACTTTGAACCGCTACTCCTCCCGCACCGTTGGTCGTAAACGCCGTTCAGCCAAAACGACCGGCTCGGCCGGGAATGGTGTGCTTGTATTCAGAATTTTGATATTCCTTCATAATTTCCGAGTTATGGACCATAATCCATTTCAAAATTTCCCATAGGAAATGAATGGGCCTTCAGACTTTTTCAGTCATTTAACCTCACTGAACAAACACTCACAGCTTCCTCGTAGTTGGGCCTAGAAACTCCATTCAACTTGGAAAACGCAGCAAATTTTCCTGGCTACATTTTCATAATTCATCATTTATTAAAAAAATGTATCGTTTATTCAGCATTTTGCCTTATGTCAGACCATGGAAAGCAGAGTTTAACATGGGTGTCTATTGCGTGCACTAGAGTGGGAGAACTACACACCTAGAGTGGAGAGCAGCTTCTGCATCAGCTGAAAAAATATTTTGAAACGGTGATTGCGAGGGCTACGTACGCCCCACCGGCATAATTTATACATCAAAACGTTGGAAATTTCGTCCCGGTCGTATTGATGTGCGTCACATGCCTGTGAGATTTATAGTTTTGGCTCCAGACCCTTAATTAGGGCGGCACCTCCAAGAATCCCTCCATAGACTGCAATGTTAAATTTCAGAGGAAAAGGCGTGAGAGAGCAGAAAAACCTCTCGTGTTTAACCTGCCGCTGTCAGCCTTCTGAGTGGACTAGAGACATAAAATTTACATCGCTGCGATCGTTGCGAGCTCCTGCCGCCCACGGTCCAAACCCCAAAGCTGTACTCCTTACGGTTGTGGAGTTATTTAGAGGAGTTTGGCAGGGTCTGACTCAGTTCAAATGAATGGCAGTCTAAGGGGACAGAAGGAGACAGAGGCTGGTGCAGGGAGAGGGAGTGAGAAGGGAGGGCCGTCTCCATGGAAACGGCCCAGCTCTGTGTGTGGCACTTGGGCTGCAGTGAGCATGTCTGTGATACAGGCTTCTGATTGGTCAATGCTCATGATAAAGAGAGTGGATGCCATAATCAATCATTCATATACAGACTGACCAGGGGTGCGTCTAGACTTTTTCATAGGGGTGGCCCTGGCCGAGGGGCCCAAGTCAGTCAGGGGTGGCCAGCAGAGTTATATGATATGCATGCATCTCCCTCAACATAGCATTGTTAATTTCAAACATTTTCACCATTCAGCTTTTTACATTCAAATTCATGGATTATACATTCATAATTTTTCAACATTCATTCTGCTTAACCTTCATACTACTACATTCAACCCAGCATTTAGCAGTTTGCTTAGGCTTTTATTTTCAAAGTTTCTATTCATACAATTCATTCTCCTTCAAACATTCAACCCAGCATTCAGCAGTTTGGCTTAGGCTTTTATTTTCAAAGTTTCAATTCATACAATTCATTCTCCTTCAAACATTCAACCCAGCATTCAGCAGTTTGGCTTAGGCTTTTATTTTCAAAGTTTCAATTCATACAATTCATTCTCATTCAAACATTCAACCCAGCATTCAGCAGTTTGGCTTCAGCTTTCATTTTCAAAATTTCAATTCGTACAATTCATTCTCATTCATACATTCAACCCAGCATTAGCATTCAGCAGCGTAGCTTCAGCTGCGGGCATTCACACCCGCAATTGCTTCAGCAATTGCTCTTCTAGTTGGTGTGAATGCCCAAAGCATTCACACCTATGTTCTCCTACCTTTATTATTATTATTCTTCCCCCCACTTTTTCGCCGCGCTTCTTCTCCCACAGTTTTCAAGCTAGAAACTTCAAACGAACTTCAAAACGTGCGCCTTCATCGGGAATGGTGTGCTATTACTTTTCATAACCATAACCTTCATAATTTCCGAGTTATTAACAATAATTCAAAAATTTTCCCATTGGAAATGAATGGGGAGAGCTTCAGATTCAGACATTTTCAAACATTTTCCTTCAGCGAACAAACCTTCATAACTCCTTCATACTTTCACTTAGAAACTTCATTCAACTTTCAAAACGCAGTGAATTTCCCTGGCTACATATTCATAAATCATCGTCTATTCAAAAAATGTACGGTTCATTCACAATTTCATCATATCTCAGACCATGAAATCTTCAAAAATCAGCCTTTAACATGGGTGTCTATTGCGTGCACTAGAGTGGGAGAACTACACACCTAGAGTGGAGAGCAGTGTCTGAAGCGTCTGAAAAAAATATTTTTAAATCGCGATTGTGAGGGCTACGTACACCCCACGGACATAATTTTTACATCAAAACGTTGGAAATCTTGTCCCGATCGTAGCGATGTGTCTCTCGTGTCTGTGAGGTTTATAGTTTTGGCTCCAGACCCTTAATTAGGGCGGCACCTCCAGAAATCCCTCCATAGACTGCAATGTTAATTTTCAGAGGAAAAGGCGTGAGGAAGCAGAGAAACCTCTTGTGTTTAACCTGCCGCTGTCAGCCTTCTGAGTGGGCTAGAGACATGAAATTTAGACCGCTGCGATTCTCGGGAGCTCCTGCCGCCCACGGTCCAAACCCCAAAGCTGTACTCCTCACGGTTTTGGAGTTATTTAGAGGAGTTTGGCAGGGTCTGACTCAGTTCAAATGAATGGCAGCCTAAGGGGGCAGAAGGAGACAGAGGCTGGTGCAGGGAGAGGGAGTGAGAAGGAGGGCCGTCTCCATGGAAACGGCCCAGCTCTGTGTGTGGCACTTAAGCTGCAGTGAGCATGTCTGTGATACAGGCTTCTGATTGGTCAATGCTCATGATAAAGACAGTGGATGCCATAATCAATCATTCATATACAGACAGACCAGGGGCGTGTCTAGACTTTTTTAAAGGGGTGGCCCTGGCCCAAGGGGGGCCCAAGTCATGCAGGGGTGGCCAGCAGAATTAGGTCAAACTCCAGAGGGGTAACTGTTTCCTCACAGGAAGCTGTGTCTATGACTGTCCTTTCAAAATAAAAGTCCCGAATTCTGATTGAGTCTTCACAGGAAACAAAGTCAGGCACGCACGTAGTGCGTGCTTCGGTGTGTTTGATTGCAACATGGATCTGGGACAGGCACGCACATAGTGCGTGCTTCGGTGTGTTTGATTGCAACATGGATCTCGAACAGGCACACATTTTTGAATCAAATTCAAACGTTTTCACCATTCAGCTTTGAAATTCTAATTCATGAGTTATACATTCATAATTTTTCAACATTCATTCTGCTTAACCTTCATACTACTACATTCAACCCAGCATTAGCAGTTTGGCTTAGGCTTTTATTTTCTAAATTGCAATTCATATAATTCATTTACATTCATTGTTTTTTTTCTACATTTATTCCACTTAACCTTCATACTACCACATTCAACTCAGCATTAGCAATTTGGCTTAGGCTGCTATTTTCAAAATTGCAATTCATACAATTCATTCTCATTCATTGTTTTTTCCAACATTTATTCTACTCCACCTTCCCAAAACATTCAACCCAGCATTAGCATTCATGAAATTCATACATCAAACCATTAAACTTTAAAATTAAATTCCAATATTTTCATAAATCTACTTTTAAATGAAATTCATTAAAAAATTACATTCATACAATACATTCATTTACAACTATTCATATTTCTCTATTTCATTCAAACACATGTAACTCAGCATCAGCAGATTAGTTTAGCCCTCAACTTCAAATATTATACATTTTTTCTTTATCTTATATTTCTCCACTTTATTCATAAACATTAAATCCTTCAATATCAGAGTAGCCTCATCTTTAATAAAATCCTTACATTATTCCACATCCTGTGTTCATCACTGTTGAATAATACTGGAAGTATAAAATGCCCATTCCTGTGGTCCCTTCTGCCTCATAATATTTTGCAGCAATTTTGGGGGCATCTGTGATTGGAAACTGCTTTAGTGCCACACAGTAAATCCTCAGAATGTTCCAGACCTCTAGTCTGTGGATGTAACGTTTACTGAAGCTGGTATTATCCAACAGGTTACAACAATAATAAAAATAATAATAGAATAATAATAAGTAAGTATTACATCATGATAGCATGTAGTTTTTAATTTTTCTACTTTCATATGGTTGCAGTAGCTTCTCTGGCTTTGACATTTAGCCTCCTACAGCCTCTTAAAGACAGTAATGTTAGCCCTGGCCACTGACAATCCTGAGTGCCTCAATTTCCCAGTGTCTTTGAACGCCTCAGCTGTAATTCAGCTGCGTCACTTTGATTCCCGCCACTTCTGCTCCGACTCTCTGAGAGGTAAGTCGTGTCTCTCTACTGATAACTCTTTAACAGTAAATGAGTGGTAAAATGACTTTAAAACACACAGCTTAAATGCTTTAAAGTAACACGAAAATGTTGTGATAACTCATGTGCTTTACACCAAGGAGGATATAGCCTCAAAGTAGCATTTCTTTTTGTACTTTGTCAGCTAACGCTAGCAATGCTGCTAATGCTAACGTTAGCAGGTTAGTCAGCTAAAAAAGAGTCTTAACAAGTTTCCCCACTAAATAAGAACTGCTGTGTTGTTCACTGTCTCACTGTCCAGTTACTAGGACATTACTGTGAAGCTGGAAAATAAAAAGTGAATCTGTCATGTTGTTAACCGCAATAAAGTGTCAGATAGAGACCAGCTAATCCTCATAGTTACCAAAGTCACTGTACTGTTGCTGCTGCGCTAGTGATTGGTTGAAGGTCACTGTACTGTTGCTACCGCTCTGTGATTGGCTGAAGGTAAGCCTTTTGGGTAGCATGTGAAGGGGGCATGTCAATCAAACAGTAGTGAAATCTTATGATACTGAGTTTGGGCTGTTGTCTTGTTCACTGTCTCAGTCAGTTACTGGTACATCACTGTGAAGCTGGAAAATAAAGAGTGAATCTGTCATGTTGTTAACTGCAATAAAGTGTCAGATAGAGACCAGCTAATCCTCTTAGTTATCACCTAGATTTATTAGCACTTTTAATTGCAGCCAATTTGTCATGTTATATCAAGGTGTACACTGGTGTGGCTTTACTATTAAAAAAGAAATGTCGTAGCAACTCTAGCGAGCCAGTGTGGACTCTACCTGGGTCATCATTAATGTTACAGATTATAACTGTCTTCTCCCTGCAATGACATTTCAAAATGGCTGATGGTTAAAGGGCATTGTGCTCTGATGCTTGTCTGTGTCACTTTTTCTCTAGCAGCTTTAGCTGCTCAAATTAGTCACTCAAAGTTATTATATTCAAAATAATTATCCATCCCACATTAGGTGGCTAACTCTGCAGTCTTGAAGGGCTTTTTCAACTGCATTATGATAGAGGATTGAAGTCCACACTAATATTGGATGCTAAATTCAAACCATGATTTTTAAAAATACATTTAATTTTAAAGCATTCTTACTAAAACTACAATTACATTGATTGTTGTGCTATTGTTAAATTCTGTTACATTTGTTTTGTAGCCTCCATGTTTACAGTCATTAATAATTTTAAGAAAATTAATTATTTTTTCCTTATCTCTCACACTGTAGACGCAGCCAAGTTGTCCCTACACCCCAACCCCTCTATCATCCATCCTGCTCTGTCTTTTGTCTCTGCCTTGTTCTCTCTACCTGTATTTCACTCTGTGGGCCTTGCTTGTGCAATATTGCCCGGGCCTGAACCCCTGACATCCATCCTGCTCTGACTTTTGTCTCTCCCCTCACCCTTTATTTCAAGCTGTGGGATCTGATTTGGGCCGTAGGTCCAGTCCCCAACCTCTCTGTCATCCATCCTGCTCTGCTCTCGCTGACTTTTTTCTCTCTCCTTTATTTCACTCTTTGGCCTTGTTTGCGCCTGTGTCGGGCCTTTGAGAAAGAAAACCTTTGAGAATTGAAACAAACCTTTCAAAAACACTTTGAACAGTACAAAAACTCTGGTCACATTGCAACATTATTGAAAAACCACAAACATACCTGACCTTCAGACCTGACCTTTGACAAAACCCTGTGACTTCAGAAACCATGCCTCGCAAAGGTAAGAGATCTCAATCTGCAAAAGTACGTTGGCAGAAGTTTGATGATTTTCTACAGTCGACAGCATCTGAAAAAACACTGAGTACTCCACCTCAGAGCAACAGAGAGGTAAATGTACCTGAATCTTCGAATGTTAATGTGACACGTGTGTTAGCATCTCGCAGTCAGGCCCATTGGAGATACGCTGCTTCAAAGAACAGTTCATGCACCTGTAACTCTGCTACATTTCTTGCTTTCCTTCATGAGTTGGGACACCTCAGAAGTCCAGACCTTGATCTTGTTTTAGATGGAGGCCATGCAATGTACACACTTGTTATGAATCAACTGATTGCAGATAAACGAGCAGTTTCTAACCATTTGAACACTGAAGAGCTTCCTGAGATCATTGTTGGCCACAGTCAGCAATACATCATGACACAGTGTGAATCAATGATTGGAATGTTTACAGATAATGGAGCTTTCCCTAACCTCTCAAACAGACTGCAGTGCTTGTCTTCAGATGTGAACTACGCTCTGTTGATCATGGCTTCTCAGTGCATCGCTGTTTTCCGAGACCAACAAGGAAAGTATGGCTTCTTTGACCCTCACTCTCGACGTCCTGATGGTTTACCACATGGCCCATGGGGTACAGGTACAGGAACAGCTGTCATGTTTACCTTCACTCATCTCAGTGAAATGATCAGAAAGATTGTTACAGTTTTCCAAATACTTGGTGCCAGCCCAAACTCTCCATATGAGTTGATGCCTGTGACTTTTCAGAGTGTAGATAAACTTGTTGATGAACATGTGCTACATGTAGAGTCCAGTGATGTTGCTGATCATGCACATGTGAAAGAGCAGGAGCATCACAGTGTGCCAGGAGTTGCAGAGGTTGAAATTGAAATGTCAGAAATGTGTTTGCCATCATGTTCAGTAACAGAGTCCACATCCTGTGTTGACATGCCATTGGATAAAAATGAATTGGATCTATCAAAATATTCAAAGCACACAAGGCAAAAGATTAAAAGAAGACTTAAGGATTTGGAGAAGAAACAGAGCAAAAACGATGAAAGAAACAGAAGGCAGAAAATTAAAGTGATGGCTAAAAACAGAACACGCAGAGAAAGATATGCTAAAGATGAAAGTGTGAACAAACAGAAAAAATCCTATGAAATCAAACGTTACAGGCAAAATGTTGAGTGCAGAAAAAGAAAGCAATCCTACATAATTGCTCGTTATCAACAGGACTCAAACTTCCAGCAGAGACAGAAATTTTACATCAGAAATCGTTACAGTAAAGACACTGGCTTTAAGCTGAGACAAAGATCACGTATAACTTCCAGCTATCGCCTGAATGCCCATTTCAGACAAACTCAAAAGTCTTACGTCACCCGTCGCTATGCCAACGACCCTGAATTCAGATCCAAACAAAAACAAACAATGAGACAGCTAATGAGAAACAAATACCTTGGATTCAGAGTGAGTAATAGCATGCAGTGTGCGTTTGACATCAGAAGAAAGTACAGATGGTTGAACAGACAAAATAACCCCGTAATGAGACTCAACAAAACCAAACTGATGACACTTTGATCAGAGAAGCTGTGAAAGTTTTTCAATCTGAAATAAAAAAAGGTCCAACTCATGTTTGTACAGTTTGCCACAGAGCATTGTTCCCTAATCAGGTGAAATGTTGCAACAGATCTACTTATGTTAAAAATCCAGTTGTTGCTAAAACTTGTCTGACAGGTGAGTTTGTTCATGTTTGCAATGATGAATGTCATTCTCAACTTTGCACAGTACCTGATGAGAGAAAGCGAGTGGATCTGTCATACTTGTCATGATCATCTTAGAAATGGTAGAATGCCATCCCTTGCAACAGCTAATAACTTACAGCTTGCAGATATTCCACCTGAGCTTAAAGATTTGAACATCTTGGAAAGACATCTTGTTGCTAAGTGTATAACGTTTGCTAAGATCATCCCTCTTCCTAAAGGTCAACAAAGAGCTGTTCAAGGTAACGTTGTTTGTGTTCCTTCTGAAGTCCAGGAAACAGTCAATGCTTTACCCAGACTGAGAAGTGAATCTCAAGTGATGAGAGTGAAACTGAAGAGACGACTGTGTTTCAAAGGTCATCAAGTCTTCCAAACTGTAACTTGGTCTAAACTTGTGAGAGCTTTGCTTAAACTGAAAGAGGTTCATCCACAGTACGACGATGTAACTATCAGAGATGAAGCTGAGCTATGTGATCCAACACTTCCTGATGAAGGTGAGGATGATGATGCTGATGAGGAGGACAAAATGGATGATAATGATTACGATGCTGAGGATCTGATGGAAATTGGCGCTTTTGAGAACGATGCGCTTTGTGAGGCAGTAACTGATCCTGAAATCGTTGAACAGATTGTTGACGGTCAGTCTTGTGATGACCATCAACCACAGCAGCAGTCACATGATAAAGAACAAGAAGGTGATGAACCTAATGGTGGCATTGCTCTTGAGTCTTGTCTACAGCCTTGTGATGTTGCAGAGGAGATCTTGAGCTTCAGTGAAGGAATCTACTCTGTTGCCCCTGCTGAAGGAAACAAACCAGTCAGCTTTTTCAAAACACCTCATCTTGAGGCGATGGCTTTCCTGTTCAGTTTCCCACTGGTGAAAACACTCTGGATGAAAACAGACCTATCAGGTTAACGCCTTCCAGTTATTTCAAAACGAGGCTTTCTTGTGTTGATGATCGTTTTGCCAGAGATTCAAACTACTTGTTCTTTGCACAGTTTGTAACTGAGATACACCAGGCTACTTCCAGCATGAGGATACAGTTGCGTAAAGGTCGTCCTTTTACCAGAGATGGTCGCAGAATAACTAATGCAATGTTGCAAGACAGAGAGGAAGTTGAAAGACTTGTGCGTAACAGATATGTCACCAGATTTATGACTCCACTCAGAGGCACTCCAGCATACTGGGAAAAAACCACTAAAGATCTCTTTGCTATGATCAGACAGTTGGGAACTCCCACCTTCTTTTGTACATTTTCTGCTGCAGAGATGCGTTGGAAAGAGGTCATTACAGTCATTAAGGCTCAACAAGGAGAACGTGTGAATTTTGATGAGCTCGACTGGTCTTCCAAGTGTGACATACTGCGAAGCAATCCCGTGACAACGATGCGTATGTTTGACAAGCGTGTTGAGGCTCTGTTCAGAGATTTGCTTTTGTCACCAGCTGAACCCATTGGAAAAGTCATTGACTACTTTTACCGTTTGGAGTTTCAGCACAGAGGCAGTCCACACATTCATTGTCTCATTTGGGTCGAAGGTGCACCTGTGTTTGAGGAAGACAGTGATCAGCAGATTTGTGACTTTGTTGACAAATACATTACAGCTCAACTGCCCGATCCAGACTCAGAACCTGACCTGCAAAAAAAAGTAACCGAAGTTCAGATGCACAGCAAAAAGCATTCGAAGACGTGTGTGAAACATCCTGGTGCGAGTTGTCGTTTTGGCTTTCCTAAACAACCTTGCCCACAAACCATGATACTGAGATCCTTAGAGACTGAAGATCAGAGTGCAGCTAATGCCGCCAAAGTCAAACTCACAAAAGTGAAATCTTTGCTTGAAGAATCTGAAAATGCCAACCTGACTTTGGAACAACTTCTGTCTCTGAGTGAGCTCACCGTTACAGAATATCTTCGATGTCTAGAGTTGACGACCAAATCCAGTGCTGTTGTATATAAGAGAGATCCAAAAGACGCTTGGGTGAATTGTTACAATCGTCATCTTCTTGAAGGCTGGGATGCTAATTTGGACATTCAGTTCATTCTCAACGCTTACTCCTGCATCATGTACATCTGCAGCTACATCACTAAAGCCGAGCATGGTTTAAGTGAGTACCTAAAGTCAATGATTGAAAACATGCGTCAGGGAAATGTGAGCGAGGCGATGAGATGAAACAAATAATGCAGGCGTACTCCAAAAAAAGAGAAGTCAGTGCTCAGGAGTGTGTTGCTCGTGTTTGTGGCCTCCACATGAAAAAATGCTCACGCAGCGTCGTGTTTGTTCCAACAGATGACAATGCGCTGAAAATGAGTTACCCTCTCTCAGCTCTAGAGAACAGACCAGCAGACTCTGAGAACGTGTGGATGAGTGGTTTACCTGACAAGTACAAATGCAGACCTGAAACACCAGAATTTGAGGCAATGTGTTTGGCTGATTTTGCTGCTACTTGTAGGATTGTCTATGGTGAACAAGCAAAAGGTCCAAATGTTCTTCCTCTTCTGAATGAAATGGGCTTTGTCCAGAGGAGAACCAATGATAAACCTGCTGTCATTAAGTATCACCGTTTCTCACAGGAAAAGAACCCTGAGGACTTTTATGGCACTTTGCTGAAACTTTACCTACCTCATCGTGCAGAGTCGCAGTTGAAAAGCAGTCATTTCCCTACCTACCGGTCCTTTCATGATGGTGCTGCTGTTTGGCTACCTGGTTCAGAGCATCCAGAGTCAGTGCTTCAGATTGTGAAACGGAACAGAGAGAAGTATGAGAAACACAGGAATGACATTGATAATGCTATTGAAGAGTTTGAACAAACCGGTGGCATTAGAGATGAGTGGTCGAATCTGGCTCCAGAATGCGAACTGCAGAGATTAGAGTGCATTGAAGAACTTGAAGCGAGACAACCTGACTGTGACAACGTTCAAGAGAATGTACCTGATTTAAACCTTGGTTCAGACTCCAGACCAGGCTGTGCAGTAACCAGAGAAGTCCCTGAGATTGATCCTACAGTGTTACGGCAAATGTATCAGAACTTGAATCAGAAGCAAGCATCCATGTTTTACACTGTGAGAGACTGGTGCTTGAAGCGTGTCTGTGGCTTAAACCCTGATCAGTTCTTCTATTATGTCAATGGTGGTGCAGGAACAGGAAAATCACACCTGATCAAATGTATCCATGCAGAGGCATCAAAAATACTGAGCAGACTACCACGTCATGCAGAGGAAGCAGACATATCTAAACCTACTGTCTTGTTGACTGCATTCACTGGAACTGCAGCGTTCAACATAAATGGAACTACTTTACATTCTCTGCTTAAACTGCCAAGAAGCCTAAAGCCTCCTTTTCAGGGTCTTGGCAATAAACTTGACGAAGTGAGAGCTGAGCTTTCAAACGCTGAAATCCTCATCATTGATGAAATTTCTATGGTTTCAAGGCCTCTGTTTGCCTACGTCGATCACAGATTGAAGCAGATCAAAGGAAGTGTAAAACCTTTTGGTGGCATGTCGGTTCTTGCTGTTGGAGATTTCTATCAGTTACCTCCAGTCAGACAGGCTAAACCTCTGTGTGTCTTTGATCCGTCTCAGCTTGACCTCTGGTGTCAACATTTTAAGATGATCACGCTGACTGAAATCATGCGTCAAAAAGATGATGTACCTTTTGCTGAGATGCTGAACAGAATCCGTGTCAAAGGAAAGACAGATGACTTGTTGGAGGAAGATAAAGCTCTGCTTTATCAGACAATCACAGATCAGACTCACTGTCCTAAAGATGTTCTGCATATCTATGCTACCAACAAACAAGTTGATGAGCATAACTCTGCTGTGTTAACTGAGTTTCACTCTGACATTGTGAAAATAAATGCAGACGACTATCAGAAAGACCCCAGAACTGGCAGAATGGAAAGAAAGGCCGTACCTTATCAAGGCACTAAAAAAGAACTACCTGACTACATAAATGTTGCACTTGGTGCTCGTGTGATGATAACCAGAAACATTGATGTTCAGGCTGGCCTTTGTAATGGAACGTTTGCTCTGATTTCACAGATTGTGACTGATGTTGGTGGTCCACATGTGTGTAAACTTGGTTTGCAACTTGTCAGTGGAAATAATACTGGTGCAGCCAATAATGTTGTGTTCATAAAAAGAGAGGAAGAGAATCTGAAGCAGAAAGGAGTGGTTCGCAGACAGTTTCCATTAAAACTGGCATTAAACATACGATCCATAAAGTTCAAGGTATGACAGCTTCTTCTGCTGTTGTATCACTGAAAGGCATCTTTGAGCATGGCATGGCTTATGTAGCTCTCAGCAGAGTAACTTCTCTAAGTGGTCTACATATTCTGGATTTTGATGAGAAAAAGATACACGCTAACCCAGAGATCAAAGTGGCTCTTGCTAGTATGGCAGAAGTTTCATTGCAGGATGTTATGCCTCTTTTTCATCTCCCATTAGAAGCATTTGACAGACCAGATACTCTGACTGTTGTCCATCATAACACAGAAGGACTACCAGCTCATATCTCTGACCTTAAAAGTCACCATGAGCTTCCTCTGGCAGACATCTTGTGTCTAACTGAAACTCATCTTGTGGGATCTTTTGTATCTGAAAGTCTTCAGTTAGGCGGTTACAAGTTGTTTCATCGAAACAGAAACGTGTCCTATACTAACAACCCTAACATGGCCAACAAAAGCGGTGGTGGAATTGCGATCTATGTGAAAAACCACATCAAAGTACAAGAGAAGCGTTACATCCAGAACGCTACTGACATTGAGTTTACTGTTGTTAAACTTGAAGCACCATTCAAAGGTGTCATTGCAGCAGTTTACAGACCTCCAAGCTACAGTGTTCAGTCTTTCTTGTCCAATCTGGAAAACTTGTTAGATGCGCTGGAAATACTGGATCAACATCCAATCTTAGTTTGTGGAGATTTTAATGAAGATCTGTTGTCTGGAACAAACAAGCCAATACTGGCACTGTTTGAGTCTAAAGGTTACGGCCAAGTGATCAGTTCATCTACCACAGAGAAAAATACACTGTTGGACCCTGTTTTCATCTCAAGGCCACAGTGCTGTTTGTATTCAGGAGTACTAAAACTTACTACAGCTATCATAATCCTGTCTACTGTGTAGTGAACTTTTAAGTCTTGTCAGCAAACCATAACTGTTGTAAAATTCAGAAGTCTAAATCCTTTACAGTAATGATGGGGTCGTCCTTTGAAGGGAGGGTGGGATGGAGGGACGATCCCCGACAATAAAGTAGATGTCCGTTGGTTGCAGATATGATGAAAAATGGGAGATTTTTATCTTCCATTTTATTCAGTGGCAAATACTTTGAGAGAGAGCATTGTTTTGTACAGAGCATTATATTTCCAGAGCATTGTTTTGTACAGAGCATTATATTTCCAGAGCATCGTTTTTACAGAGAATTATATTTCCAGAGCATTGTTTTTACAGAGAATTATATTTATTTTAAATTCACAACAAATTTAGTTGCTCTAATTATAAAATGTCAACCAGTTGAGCTGGGCCTAGGTACACAAGTGACAAGTGACATGAAGCAATGTAGTGTTTATTTCCTCTGGTCATTGAAAACGTAAACAGGCTGATCACTGTCCATGTGTTTTCTAACAGATTCTCTACTTTGTGTCAACAAACACTTTTAAAGGCCAACATATATAATGGGGATCGTCCTTTGCAGCCAGGCTATAACATCTGGTCCTGGCTGCTCCAGCCTCTCAGAGGCTGGCAGGGATGGAGGGACGATCCCTCCGACAAAAAAAAACTAGATGTCCGTCGTTTACAGATAGGATGAAAAATGGGAGATTTTTATCTTCCATTTTATTGAGTAACAAATACTTTGTGAGGAACTAAGAATTTTACAGAGCATTATATGTACAGAGCATTATATTTACAGAACATTATATGTACAGAGCATTATATTTACAGAACATTATATGTACAGAACATTATATTTACAGAACATTATATTTACAGAGCATTATATTTACAGAGCATTGTTTTGTACAGAGTGTTATATTTTCAGAGCATTATGTTTATGTTAAATTCACAACAAATTAAATTACTCTTAGTTGAGCTGGGCCCAGGCACACAAGTGGTAAGTAACATGAAGCAATGTACTGTTTATTTCCTCTGTTCATTGAGGAGGTAAACATGCTGATCACTGTCTATGTGTTTGTCTAACTGTTTCTTTTCTCTATGTGAGCAAACACCTTTAAAGGCCAACAGGTCCAGCAGCACAGTTCCTCACTGCTGGACTCAAAGATCCATGTGCCTGGGCCACGTGGAGACGCCACACCGAGAGGCCTCTGCTTCAAACCGCCTGCTCCTGTGCCTGGTATCTACTGTTTAATTATTTCAATGCTGCAAGTGACTTCCAGTGATACACTCCATTCTGACCAGTTCATGTCATCTCTGCCTTCCTCTGCTCTGTCAGAGTTCCTACTGAAAGGTGAAGGCACATCCATGTGACTGAAGCGAGGCCATGCTGACAGAGGGGAGCCTGGACAACAGGACAACCAGACAGCGGTGTGGACCTGGAGCTGGACCCAGTCATTCTGTAAGTGAACTTTACAATCTATACTTTATGCATAGCTGAAATAATAACACATGTGCACTTGTACTGACTGTCAGGAAGGACACCTGTCATAACCTTTGTTTTGTGTTTGTTCTAGTGCCTTCCATCCCTGGCAATCAGAGATGAAAGGGGACTCCAGCAGCACTGGGACTCTCGTCTCCACTGAACAAATCTCTGGACCTGGACCTGGTATGGGACTGTGTTTTTCTCTGTCAGACCACCTTAGTGGTTCAGCATGACTCTTTAAACTGTCAATAAACAGAAAACATGTTCACACAGCAAACTATTGTGGAAGGATGTCCATCTGCATCACTGCTGTTACAATTCTGTCTCCTGTCCTCATCACAGAACTAGAACCATGTGGACCAGAACCACGAGGACCACAGGACTGCAGGACCTGAACCATGTGGACCAGAACCACGTGGACCACAGGACCAGAGCATCAGAGGCAGAGCAGCTGTGTGATTCTTCAGCTGGACTCAAACTAACTGTAAGTAGCTTGACTTCAGATGGTTACAGGGTGACACAGTGTGTAATATTTACTGTTTACAACATTTGAACTGGAGCAAAACAACAAGGGATGGAAATAAAACACTAACATGTTATGTGTTAGTGAGTGATTGTTGTTTATTATCCAGTGTTGTTTCGCTTTGTTATGACACCTGTCATCTTGTTTACAGGAAAGCCTGGCTTCAGAGAGTCTTCAGCACCACAGAGAGTTCAACTCAACCCAGCTGCTTCCTGTTTGCTCCTGTTGGGATTCACTGAATGAAATGGCAGCAATCTTTCCTGTGGTGGAGACAGGATCTTCTCCTGAACTTTACAAAGACTGCATGCTCAGCCGTCCTGGTAGGGGATCCCTCTTAGACCTTGGCCTACCTAAAGGTTTCTCCCTTTTTCCTCAAGGAGGTTTCGTGGGAGTTTTTCCTGACATGCTTTGAGGGTCTAAGGCTGATGATGCTTGATACTGAAGATTTGAAGCTTCACCTGTTCTCTGCAATTAAATGATTACAATAAAGCAACATTGCCTGTCTGATCTATCTGGAAGGGAACTGCTTATGGTAATAATTGTTTGGATAATAACACTTTAATTGAAGCAGCTCACCTTGGATATTTATATACATGTGTATTAGTTTGTAAAATGAGTTAAAGGTTCATGATTTTTAGTGCTGAGATTTCTTACTGTAGATTAGCTGATGAGGCTGCTGTAAATGTATTAAGAGAGAAGCCACAGTAAAGATGCTGCACGACAGTGAATCAGTGAAGAAGAAGACAACGAAGACAGAAGAGGAGGACAAATGAGAGGTAAGGTAAGGTCTGTAAGCACAACACTTAGCAGGAATTTCTGTTAAACTATGGTGACATGATGAGGCCTTTGAGGTCAAAGCAGGAACACACACATAGGGGTTTTAACAAGTACTGCCTACTTCAAATAGAAACTTTATTAAAACCAAAATATTACATAGTTTGGGTTCATTCAACTTTTTAATGCTCTTCAAACTAATTATAAATTCATATATTTTCAACATTCAACTTTAAATTCACATTCATGAATTATACAATCATAATTTTTCAACATTCATTCTACTTAACCTTCATATTACTACATTCAACCCAGCATTCAGCAGTTTGGCTTAGGCTTTTATTTTCAAAATTTCTATTCATACAATTCATTCTCATTCAAACATTCAACCCAGCATTCAGCAGTTTGGCTTCAGCTTTTATTTTCAAAATTTCAATTCATACAATTCATTCTCATTCATACATTCAACCCAGCATTAGCATTCAGCAGCGTAGCTTCAGCTGCGGGCATTCACACCCATAATTGCTTCAGCAATTGCTCTTCTAGTTGGGTGTGAATGCAAAGCATCTACAACCTATGTTATTCTGTGTTCTTTATTATTATTATTCTTCCCCCATTTTTGGCACGCTTCTTCTCCCACAAATTTCAACCTAGAAACTTCAAACGAACTTCAAAGCGTGCGTCTTCATCGGGACATTATTGCTATTACTTTTCATAGCGTAACCTTCATAATTTCCGAGTTATGGGCAAAAATTCACCAAAATTTTCCCATTGGAAATGAATGGGGAGAGCTTCAAACTTCAAACATTTTCAATCTCGAACAAACCTTCATAACTCCTTCATACTTTGACTTAGAAACTTCATTCAACTTTCAAAACGCAGGAAATTTTCCTGGCTACATATTCATAATTCATCTTCAATTCAAAAAATGTACGGTTCATTCACAATTTCAGCATATCTCAGACCATGAAATCTTCAAAAATCAGCCTTTAACATGGGTGTCTATTGCGTGCACTAGAGTGGGAGAACTACACACCTAGAGTGGAGAGCGGTGTCTGAATCGTCTGAAAAAAATATTTTTAAATCGCGATTGTGAGGGCTAGGTACACCCCACGGACATAATTTTACATCAAAACGTTGGAAATTTCGTCCCGGTCGTAGCGATGTGTCTCCCATGTCTGTCAGGTTTATAGTTTTGGCTCCAGACCCTTAAATATGGCGGCACCTCCAAAAATCTCTCCATTGGGCCCAATGTTAAATTTCAGAGGAAAGGCGTGAGGAAGCAGAGAAACCTCTTGTGTTTAACCTGCCGCTGTCAGCCTTCTGAGTGGGCTAGAGACATAAAATTGACACCGCTGCGATCGTCATGAGCTCCTGCCGCCCACGGTCCAAACCCCAAAGCTGTACTCCTACGGTTGGGGAGTTATTTAGAGGAGTTCGGCAGGGTCTGACTCAGTTAAAATGAATGGCAGCCTAAGGGGACAGAAGCTGGTGCAGGGAGAGGGAGTGAGAAGGGAGGGGCCGTCTCCATGGAAACGGCCCAGCTCTTGGCAGTTGACCTCAAGTGACCCTGCCTGGGGCTTATACAGGCTTCTGATCGATCAATGCTCATGATACAGAGAGTGGATGACATCATCAATCAGACACACACACACAGACAGACCAGGGGCGTGTCTAGACTTTTTTAAAGGGGGGGCCCGGGCCCAAGGGGGGCCCAAGCCATGCAGGGGTGGCCAGCAGAATTAGGTCAAACTCCAGAGGGGTGACTGTTTCCTCACAGGAAGCTGTGTCTATGACTGTCCTTTCAAAATAAAAGTCCCGAATTCTGATTGAGTCTTCACAGGAAACAAAGTCAGGCACGATTAGTGCGTAAGTTTGAGTGTGTTTGATTACAACATGGATCTGGGACAGGCACGCACATAGTGCGTGCTTATTGTGTTCGATTGCAACATGGATCTCGAACAGGCACACATTTAACATTCAACTTTTGAATAAAATTCAAACATTTTCACCATTCAGCTTTTAAATTCAAATTCATGAATTATACATTCATAATTTTTCAACATTCATTCTGCTTAACCTTCATACTACTACATTCAACCCAGCATTCAGCAGTTTGGCTTAGGCTTTTATTTTCAAAATTTCTATTCATACAATTCATTCTCATTCAAACATTCAACCCAGCATTCAGCAGTTTGGCTTCAGCTTTCATTTTCAAAGTTTCAATTCATACAATTCATTCTCATTCAAACATTCAACCCAGCATTCAGCAGTTTGGCTTCAGCTTTCATTTTCAAAATTTCTATTCATACAATTCATTCTCATTCAAACATTCAACCCAGCATTCAGCAGTTTGGCTTCAGCTTTTATTTTCAAAATTTCTATTCATACAATTCATTCTCATTCAAACATTAAACCCAGCATTCAGCAGTTTGGCTTAGGCTTTTATTTTCAAAATTTCAGTTCCATACAATTCATTCACATTCAACATTTTTTCAACCCAGCATTTATTCTGTTTCACCTTCCCAAAACATTCATGTAAGCATTAGCAGATTAGCTTCCAGTGGCTGTGTGAAGGATGAATAACAATGAGGTAATTAATCTAATTGTGGCTAAACAATATCATATGATGATATTGAAAATTAGAAGATTTTAACTTGGCTTTGTACCATATTCCCCACCACCTGACTCGTCAGCTGAGTTTAGAACCTTGAAGCAGATACATAAAACGTTATATTAGCCAATTTCACAGTAAACAGACATGCTGCATTGCCTGAATATCAATCCTACACAGTTTGTATGCGAATATAAATTAAAGTCTCTCAGGGAAAGTACAACTATTCATTCTAAACAGTTTCCTTCAATATTATGATTCTATATGGAGAATTATACATACATTTATTACTAAAATGCTCTATATCACGAGTTTGTTGTTGTCACACTGTCATTTTGAATTACTACCACTAAAATCCAAGACAAATTCCTGTCCTTGGCAATAAAGTTGAATTATGTACCTGTGGTAGGGGTGAAAAAAATTGACCTTTTTCAACATCAGTTTATACCTTAAGACTGATGTGTGTATAAATATATATATATATATATATATATATATATATATATATATATATATATATATTAAACAGTGTAAGCCGTGTCATGTTTTGTGGCTTCTTAAAATGTTATCTGGTGGAAGAACAGACAGAATGGCTCTATTGATAGTTAACGTTGCAGACCCCTGCTTTAGGTGGTCTAAACTGACCCATAACAAGGTCTGTAACTCTGACACACACACACACACACACACAGACTTATGCTTTGTTAACACTACACAACAGTGTAGTCATCACTATAAACACGCGATCATTTGCACTAGAAAACAACGAGCGCCTCATTTATTAAGCAGGAAATAATGAGAGAAGGCTGACTGGACAGCAGTGCTGCAGTCTGACACGCCTGCTTTAAAGAGAGTCCTGTAATCCAAGACTCTGACGGAGAAGGAGAAAGTCACATAGAACGAACAGCATGGAGAGAACAAGGCAGTAAATGTCGGCCTTGTTGTGCGTGACAGACAAATTACAGACGCCAAGACCCGCCTTACCTTGCTTGTGATTGGCTTATATTGCGTGGTGCCTTCCGTGGTTGGTTAGATTTAGGCACAAGGACTGACGGATTGGTCTTGGATTGGTTATCTCGGTCAGTCAATCAGTTAGTCGAACTACGGCAAGCTGCGCGGACCAAAGTTTATTGTTATGGAAAAATAAATATAGCGTATTGAATGGGGAAATAAAAGTGGAAAAATTCCAGTGTGGCGTGTGGTGTAAGAATCGGTCAGCTTGCGTGACTGTTACAGTGAAAGCGTGATGCTTGCAAAACTTACAAAAAGCGCTTTCTGAAGGGACAGCGTGAACCGAAAAGGACACTACGTAGCGTAAGTAGCCACCATGCCGTTATGTTTACATTCTCTACTTCCTTTTTCCGCTGTGCTGCATCTATTATATATATATATATATATATATATATATATATACACTGTATCACTCACACTGTATGTGTCTGAATGTTGATTGTCGTCAATATTTACATTATAGATGACAATTATATTATCAGGCTGCATTCAGAATATGTTGTCTTCATAATATTCTCAGTTTAACACATTATTTTTTACAGGTGCTCATAATGGAAACAACAAAACTACTAAACTAGCGAGCATCTTAGTTGAATCTCTGGATAGACTGTCATGTAGAGTCAATGTCAGACTATAAAAAAAGCATGAAAGGTGCACAGCTTCCTACTGAGCTTGAGCCTGCAGCATCATGACTTCATGAATAGTTTATGATCAGGATAATGAACTGTTTGTACGAAATAAAGTCCTTCTTATCTCCAGCTGTTCACCTCAATCCTCAAACAGCCCTATAATGCTATAATATATATTTTGTCTCTTTATTTTCAGAATGGCACTATCGAAGACTCACTCACTCACTCCTCAGCACCCCCACTGCACCCTACACACACCTCCCTCCAATTAAGGTGAAGGTGTTATGTATGAAAAAATTAAAAAAGTCCAGCGGTGGGCTTTTGACAAAGACAACTCTGCCAAGGCACTTTTCGGTCTGCAGAAATTCATGGGTGGCCCGAACAGCAAGCTTACCGTGCAAAAAATGGTGCTTTTTGAGGACCTGGCTGCCCAGGTGAAAGTGGGAAAAAGTTACCAAATACATAACTATGGATTGGCAAAATATGGAGTCCACAAATCCATGCTATGTCAAAAGAACACCAGCCATCTACCACTTTGCCCCTGTTGAGGTGCCCCACACTTAGAGGAGCAGGGAAGAAACCTGCTGTACCCTTCCTCCACCATGATGTCCATCAAGGACATCAAGCCTGGCATGGATGACCTCACATCTTTTTACAGGCCATGTGAGCAGAGGTACATTTGTGTAGGAGAACAGTGCTTTCAATTCAGTTGAACAAAACTTTGTCCTTCATCACATTTGGATGGACAAAATGATGAGGCACATGCCACGACAGCGCACAGCACGCCAATGAGATACGTCAGCGTCAAGGAAGTAAGTAAGTGCTAAATGATGTGTTTGTTTCAAATATGAACCTTAGTTGTCACATTGTCAAAGTGCTGATTTGTGGGTAAAATGCACATTTTGCATAAATTCAGGGTTTCATAATTTGCCTAGGGAGTTTGTTCCTCGATGTAACAGTCGCTAAACACTGCCCATGCACTCTGATTTATGATTGCAGAAAGAAGGAGAGTTAAAAGTTTACCTCTGGGGAGAGGTCAACTTCAAGAAGCCTGCCCTCGAGGAGGGGATGCTGATCAAAATGACCCACATGACCATGAGAAACTCTGCGGAACATGGGATAGCTGCCCACACGACAGCTCACACGGAGATCTTGGTGAGTGTACGACTAATGTATTTCATTGTGTTGATGGCCAATTTATGATTCGCACTGATCATCACATAAGCAAGTCCACGCAGCAATAAACTGAATGTGTTTATGTCCTACAGCTTGGCCAAACTGAGAAAGAGCTAAATGTGGAGGGCATCCGTATGTCAAAGGGGAAGGTGGAAATCCTTGACAGTGACCTGACCAGACACATGGTGTCAATAAACATTTGGACCAAGAACTTTTCATTGCCACCAAATTACATAAACAAAATAAAAGTGTCATACACGAAAGGCACAATCCAGGAGGTCCAGGAGGTCCAGGATGCCCAGGAGATCCAGCAGGACCAGGACCTCCTGGATTTCCTGGGCCCCCTGGGCCCCCTGGACCCCTTGGATGATGTAAAATAAGTATTTAAAAAGTTGATTTAAAATTTCTTTTCCTGTGTTGTTCAAGTGTTGTTGAAATGAAATTGTTGTTAAATGTGTTTGTATGTATTAAAAAAAGAAAAGTTAAAGAAAGAATTGTTAACAAGTGTTGTTCATGAAATTGTGGTTAAATGTGTTTGTATATATTCAAAAAAGAACGTGCGTGCTTCGGTGTGTTCGATTGCAACATGGATCTCGAACAGGCACACATTTAACATTCAACTTTTGAATAAAATTCAAACATTTTCACCATTCAGCTTTTAAATTCAAATTCATGATTTATACATTCATAATTTTTCAACATTCATTCTGCTTAACCTTCATACTACTACATTCAACCCAGCATTCAGCAGTTTGGCTTCAGCTTTTATTTTCAAAATTTCTATTCATACAATTCATTCTCATTCAAACATTCAACCCAGCATTCAGCAGTTTGGCTTCAGCTTTTATTTTCAAAGTTTCTATTCATACAATTCATTCTCATTCAAACATTCAACCCAGCATTCAGCAGTTTGGCTTCAGCTTTTATTTTCAAAACTTCAATTCATACAAATTCATTCTCATTCAAACATTCAACCCAGCATTAGCATTCAGCAGCGTAGCTTCAGCTGCGGGCATTCACACCCCGCAATTGCTTCAGCAATTGCTCTTCTAGTATTACATTTAAAACCCCCCTACTCAAAACTTTGAACCGCTACTCCTCCCGCTTTCCGTTGGTCGTAGAAACGCCGTTCCAGCGCCAAAGCGACCCGGCTCGGCCGAGAATGGTGTGCTTGTATTCAGAATTTTGATATTCCTTATAATTTCCGAGTTATGGCCCATAATCCATTTCAAAATTTCCCATAGGAAATGAATGGGGCTGGCTCAGGACTTCAGAGTTTCTCAGTCATTTAACCTCAGTGAACAAACACTCACAGCTCCCTCGTAGTTGCATCTAGACACTCCATTCAACTTGTAAAACGCAGCAAATTTTCCTGGCTACATTTTCATAATTCATCATTTCTTAAAAAAATGTATAGTTTATTCAGCATTTTGCCTTATGTCAGACCATGGAAAGCAGAGTTTAACATTGGTGTCTATTGCGTGCACTAGAGTGGAGAACTACACACCTAGAGTGGAGAGCAGCTTCTGCATCAGCTGAAAAAATATTTTGAAACGGCGATTGCGAGGGCTACGTACGCCCCACCGACATAATTTATACATCAAAACGTTGGAAATTTCGTCCCGGTCGTATTGATGTGCCTCTCATGCCTGTGAGATTTATACTTTTGGCTCCAGACCCTTAATTAGGTGGGCACCTCCAGAAATCCCTCCATAGACTGCAATGTTAAATTTCAGAGGAAAAGGCGTGAGAAGGCAGAAAAACCTCTTGTGTTTAACCTGCCGCTGTCAGCCTTCTGAGTGGGCTAGAGACATAAAATTCACATCGCTGCGATCATCGCGAGCTCCTGCCACCCACGGTCCAAACCCCAAAGCTGTACTCCTCACGGTTGTGGAGTTATTTAGAGGAGTTTGGCAGGGTCTGACTCAGTTCAAATGAATGGCAGTCTATGGAGACAGAGGCTGGTGCAGGGAGAGGGAGTGAGAAGGGAGGGGCCGTCTCCATGGAAACGACCCAGCTCTGTGTGTGGCACTTGGGCTGCAGTGAGCATGTCTGTGATACAGGCTTCTGATTGGTCAATGCTCATGATAAAGAGAGTGGATGCCATAATCAATCATTCATATACAGACTGACCAGGGGTGCGTCTAGACTTTTTCATAGGGGTGGCCCTGGCCCAAGGGGGGCCCAAGTCAGTCAGGGGTGGCCAGCAGAATTAAATTCAAACATTTTCACCATTCAGCTTTTACATTCAAATTCATGGATTATACATTCATAATTTTTCAACATTCATTCTGCTTAACCTTCATACTACTACATTCAACCCAGCATTCAGCAGTTTGCTTAGGCTTTTATTTTCAAAATTTCTATTCATACAATTCATTCTCACTCAAACATTCAACCCAGCATTCAGCAGTTTGGCTTCAGCTTTTATTTTCAAAATTTCTATTCATACAATTCATTCTCCTTCAAACATTCAACCCAGCGTTCAGCAGTTTGCTTAGGCTTTTATTTTCAAAGTTTCAATTCATACAATTCATTCTCATTCAAACATTCAACCCAGCGTTCAGCAGTTTGCTTAGGCTTTTATTTTCAAAGTTTCAATTCATACAATTCATTCTCATTCAAACATTCAACCCAGCATTCAGCAGTTTGGCTTCAGCTTTCATTTTCAAAATTTCAATTCGTACAATTCATTCTCATTCATACATTCAACCCAGCATTCAGCAGTTTGGCTTAGGCTTTTATTTTCAAAATTTCAATTCATACAATTCATTCTCATTCAAACATTCAACCCAGCATTAGCATTCGGCAGCGTAGCTTCAGCTGCGGGCATTCACACCCGCAATTGCTTCAGCAATTGCTCTTCTAGTTGGTGTGAATGCCCCAAGGCATTCACACCTATGTTCTCCTACCTTTATTATTATTGGTGTGAATGCCCCAAGGCATTCACACCTATGTTATCCTACCTTTATTCTTATTATTTTTCTTCCCCCCCTGTTTTTTGGCTCGCTTCTTCTCCCACAAATTTCAACCTAGAAACTTCAAACCAACTTCAAAACGTGCGGCTTCATCGGGACATGTGTGCTTGTATTTTCTAAGACCTAACCTTCATAATTTCAGAGTTATTAACCATAATTCATAAAAAATTCCCCATTGAAAATGAATGGGGAGAGCTTCAAACTTCAAAAATTTTCAACCTCAAACAAACCTTCATAACTCCTTAATACTTTCACTTAGAAACTTCATTCAACTTTCAAAACGCGGTAAATTTTCCTGGCTACATATTCATAATTCATCTTCAATTCAAAAAATGTACAGTTCATTCACAATTTTGACTTATGTCAGACCATGAAATCTTCAAAAATCAGCCTTTAACATGGGTGTCTATTGCGTGCACTAGAGTGGGAGAACTACACACCTAGAGTGGAGAGCAGTGTCTGAAGCGTCTGAAAAAAATATTTTTAAATCGCGATTGTGAGGGCTACGTACATCCACGGACCAAATTTTTACATCAAAACGTTGGAAATCTTGTCCCGATCGTAGCGATGTTTGTCTCATGTCTGTGAGGTTTATAGTTTTGGCTCCAGACCCTTAATTAGAGGCGAAGCACCTCCAGAAATCCCTCCATAGACTGCAATGTTAATTTTCAGAGGAAAAAGGCGTGAGGAAGCAGAAAAACCTCTTGTGTTTAACCTGCCGCTGTCAGCCTTCTGAGTGGAGCTAGAGACATGAAATTTACACCGCTGCGATCATCATCGCGAGCTCCTGCCTTACGGTCCAAACCCCAAAGCTGTACTCCTCACGGTTTTGGAGTTATTTAGAGGAGTTTGGCAGGGTCTGACTCAGTTCAAATGAATGGCAGCCTAAGGGGGCAGAAGGAGACAGAGGCTGGTGCAGGGAGAGGGAGTGAGAAGGGAGGGGCCGTCTCCATGGAAACGGCCCAGCTCTGTGTGTGGCACTTGGGCTGCAGTGAGCATGCCTGTGATACAGGCTTCTGATTGGTCAATGCTAATTATATACTTCACCATGTATATATTTCACCATTCAGCTTTTAAATTCAAATTCATGGATTATACATTCATAATTTTTCAACATTCATTGTACTCAACCTTCATATTACTACATTCAACTCAGCATTTAGCAGTTTGCTTAGGCTTTTATTTTCAAAGTTTCTATTCATACAATTCATTCTCATTCAAACATTCAACCCAGCATTCAGCAGTTTGGCTTCAGCTTTTATTTTCAAAGTTTCAATTCATACAATTCATTCTCATTCAAACATTCAACCCAGCATTCAGCAGTTTGGCTTCAGCTTTCATTTTCAAAATTTCAATTCGTACAATTCATTCTCATTCAAACATTCAACCCAGCATTAGCATTCGGCAGCGTAGCTTCAGCTGCGGGCATTCACACCATAATTGCTTCAGCAATTGCTCTTCCTGAATTGAGTGTGCGAATTTGAGTGCGAGCAACCTATGTTCTTCTACCTTTATTATTATTTTTTCTTCCGCTCACTTTTAAGCGGACTTCTACTCCCACAAATTTCAAGCGAGAAACTTCATTCAAATTTCAAAGCGTGCGGCTTCATCAGGAGATGGGGTGCTATTACTTTTCATAGCCGTAACCTTCAAAATTTCCGAGTTATGGGCAAAAATTCACCGAAAATTTCCCATTGGAAATAGAATGGGGAAACTTCAAATTTCAAACATTTTCAACCTCGAACAAACCTTCATAACGCCTTCATACTTTCCTTAGAAACTTCATTCAACTTTCAAAACGCAGTAAATTTTCCTGGCTACATATTCATAAATCATTGTCTATTCAAAAATGTACAGTTCATTCACAATTTCAGCATATCTCAGACCATGAAATCTTCAAAAATCAGCCTTTAACATGGGTGTCTATTACGTGCACTAGAGTGGGAGAACTACACACCTAGAGTGGAGAGCAGTGTCTGAATCGTCTGAAAAATATTTTTAAATCGCGATTGTGAGGGCTACGTACGCCCCACCGAAATAATTTTTACATCAAAGCGTTGGAAATTTCGTCCCGATCGTGCGATGTGTCTCCCATGTCTGTCAGGTTTATAGTTTTGGCTCCAGACCCTTAAATAGGGCAGCACCTCCAAAAATCTCTCCATTGGGCCCAATGTTAAATTTCAGAGGGAAAAGGCGTGAGGGAGCAGAGAAACCTCTTGTGTTTAACCTGCCGCTGTCAGCCTTCTGAGTGGGCTAGAGACATAAAATTGACACCGCTGCGATCGTCATGCGGCGCCTGCCGCATACGGTCCAAACCCCAAAGCCGTGCGCCTACGGTTGGGGAGTTATTTAGAGGAGTTGACAGGGTCTGACTCAGTTCAAATGAATGGCAGTCTAAGGGGACAGAAGCTGGCACAGGAGAGGGAGTGAGAAGGAGGGGCCGTCTCCATGGAAGCGGCCCAGCTCTGTGTGTTCAGCAGTTGACCTCAAGTGACCCTGCCTGGGGGCTTATACAGGCTTCTGATCGATCAATGCTCATGATACAGAGAGTGGATGACATCATCAATCACACACACACACAGACAGACCAGGGCGTGTCTAGACTTTTTAAAGGGGGCCGGGCCCAAGGGGCCCAAGTCATGCAGGTGTAGCAGAATTAGGTCAAACTCAGAGGGTGACTGTTTCCTCACAGGAAGCTGTGTCTATGACTGTCCTTTCAAAATAAAGTCCCAATTCTGATTGAGTCTTCACAGGAAACAAAGTCAGGCCTTACGTGGTGCGTGCTTGATGTGTTCGATTGCAACATGGATCTGGGACAGGCATGCGCGCGTCGTGCTTATTGTTCGATTGCAACATGGATCTCGAACAGGCACATTTAACGTTCAACTTTTCAATAAAAATTCAAACATTTTCACCATTCAGCTTTTAAATTCAAATTCATGAATTATACATTCATAATTTTCAACATTCATTCTGCTTAACCTTCATACTACTACATTCAACCCAGCATTCAGCAGTTTGGCTTCAGCTTTTATTTTCATAGTTTCTATTCATACAATTCTTTCTCTTTCAAACATTCAACCCTGCTTTCTGGAGTTTGGATTCAGCTTTAATTTTCAAATTTTCAATTCGTAAAATTCTTTCTCATTCATACATTCAACCCAGCATTAGCATTCAGCAGCGTAACTTCAGCTGCGGGCATTCACACCCCGCAATTGCTTCAGCAATTGCTCTTCTAATATTACATTTAAAACCCCCTACTCAAAACTTTGAACCGCTACTCCTCCCGCTGCGTTGGTCGTAGAAACGCCGTTCAGCGCCAAAGCGATGACTTCGGCCGGGAATGGTGTGCTGTATTCAGAATTTTGATAACCATTCCTTATAATTTCAGAGTTATGGCCCATAATTCATTTCAAAATTTCCCATAGGGAAATGAATGGGGCTTCAGACTTTCAGTCATTTAACCTCACTGAACAAACACTTCACAGCTTCCTCGTAGTTGTGCCTAGAAACTCCATTCAACTTGGAAAACGCAGCAAATTTTCCTGGCTACATTTTCATAATTCATCATTTATTAAAAAAATGTACAGTTTATTCAGCATTTCGCCTTATGTCAGACCATGGAAAGCAGAGTTTAACATTGATGTGTATTGCGTGCACTAGAGTGGGAGAACTACACACCTAGAGTGGAGAGCAGCTTCTGCATCAGCTGAAAAATATTTTGAAGCTTGGCGATTGCTAGGGCTACTCGCCCCACCGACATAATTTATACATCAAAACGTTGGAAATTTCGTCCCGGTCGTACTGATGTGCCTCACGTGCCTGTGAGGTTTATGGTTTTGGCTCCAGACCCTTAATTATGGCGGCACCTCCAGAAATCCCTCCATAGACTGCAATGTTAAATTTCAGAGGAAAAGGCGTGAGGAAGCAGAGAAACCTCTCGTGTTTAACCTGCCGCTGTCAGCCTTCTGAGTGGGTTAGAGACATGAAATTTGAGCCGCTGCGATCCTCGGAGCTCCTGCCACACGGTCCAAACCCCAAAGCAGTACTCCTCACGGTTGTGGAGTTATTTAGAGGAGTTTGGCAGGGTCTGACTCAGTTCAAAATGAATGGCAGTCTATGGGGACAGAAGCTGGTGCAGGGAGAGGGAGTGAGAAGGGAGGGCCGTCTCCATGGAAACGGCCCAGCTCTGTGTGTGTGGCACTTGGGCTGCAGTCAGCATGTCTGTGATACAGGCTTCTGATTGGTCAATGCTAATTATATACTTCACCATGTATATATTTCACCATTCAGCTTTTAAATTCAAATTCATGGATTATACATTCATAATTTTCAACATTCATTCTGCTTAACCTTCATACTACTACATTCAACCCAGCATTTAGCAGTTTGCTTAGGCTTTTATTTTCAAAGTTTCTATTCATACAATTCATTCTCCTTCAAACATTCAACCCAGCGTTCAGCAGTGCAAGCTTCAGCTTTCATTTGGATCAAAGTTTCAATTCATACAATTCATTCTCATTCAAACATTCAACCCAGCATTCAGCAGTTTGGCTTCGCTTTCATGAATTATACATTCAAAATTTCAATTCATACAATTCATTCTCATTCAAACATTCAACCCAGCATTCAGCAGTTTGGCTTCAGCTTTCATTTTCAAAATTTCAATTTGTACAATTCATTCTCATTCATACATTCAACCCAGCATTAGCATTCAGCAGCGTAGCTTCAGCTGCGGGAGCATTCACACTCCATAATTGCTTCAGCAATTGCTCTTCTGAATTGGTGTGAATGCCCCAAAGCATCTACACCTATGTTCTCCTACCTTTATTATTATTATTATTATTTTTCTTCTACCTCGTTTTTAAGCGCTTCTTCTCCCACAGTTTTCAAGCTAGAAACTTCAAGCGAACTTCAAAGCGTGCGTCTTCATCAGGACATTATTGCTTGTATTTTTCATAAGCCATAACCTTCATAATTTCCGAGGTTATTAACAATAATTCAAAAATTTTCCCATTGGAAATGAATGGGGAGAGCTTCAAATTTAAAAAATTTTCAGCCTCGAACAAACCTTCATAACTCCTTCCATACTTTCACTTAGAAACTTCATTCAACTTTCAAAACGCGGCAAATTTTCCTGGCTACATATTCACAATTCATCTTCAATTCAAAAAATGTACGGTTCATTCACAATTTCAGCATATCTCAGACCATGAAATCTTCAAAAATCAGCCTTTAACATGGGTGTCTATTGCGTGCACTAGAGTGGAAGAACTACACACCTAGAGTGGAGAGCAGTGTCTGAAGCGTCTGAAAAAATATTTTTAAATACGCGATTGCTGAGGGCTACGTACACCCCACGGACATAATTTTTTACATCAAAACGTTGGAAATCTTGTCCCGATCGTAGCGATGTGTTCTCTCGTGTCTGTGAGGTTTATAGTTTTGGCTCCAGACCCTTAATTAGGGCGGCACCTCCAGAAATCCCTCCATAGACTGCAATGTTAATTTTCAGAGGAAAAGGCGTGAGGAAGCAGAGAAACCTCTTGTGTTTAACCTGCCGCTGTCAGCCTTCTGAGTGGGCTAGAGACATGAAATTTACACCGCTGCGATCGTCGCGAGCTCCTGCCGCCCACGGTCTAAACCCCAAAGCTGTACTCCTCACGGTTTTGGAGTTATTTAGAGGAGTTTGGCAGGGTCTGACTCAGTTCAAATGAATGGCAGCCTGAGGGGGCAGAAGGAGACAGAGGCTGGTGCAGGGAGAGGGAGTGAGAAGGGAGGGGCCGTCTCCATGGAAACGGCCCAGCTGTGTGTGTGTGGCACTTGGGCTGCAGTGGCCATGCCTGTGATACAGGCTTCTGATTGGTCAGTGCTAATTATATACTTCACCATGTATATATTTCACCATTCAGCTTTTAAATTCAAATTCATTAATTATACATTCATAATTTTTCAACATTAATTTTGCTTAACCTTCATACTACTACATTCAACCCAGCATTCAGCAGTTTGGCTTCAGCTTTTATTTTCAAAATTTCTATTCATACAATTCATTCTCATTCAAACATTCAACCCAGCATTCCAGCAGTTTGGCTTCAGCTTTCATTTTCAAAATTTCAATTATTACAATTCATTCTCATTCATACATTCAACCCAGCATTAGCATTCAGCAGCGTAGCTTCAGCTAGGGCATTCACACCATAATTGCTTCAGCAATTGCTCTTCTAGTATTACATTTTAAAACCCCCTACTCAAAACTTTGAACCGCTACTCCTCCCGCACCGTTGGTCGTAGAAACGCCGTTCAGCGCCAAAGCGACGGCTCGGCTGGGAATGGTGTGCTTGTATTCAGAATTTTGATATTCCTTATAATTTCGAGTTATGGACCATAATCCATTTCAAAATTTCCCATAGGAAATGAATGGGCCTTCAGACTTTTTCAGTCATTTAACCTCACTGAACAAACACTCACAGCTTCCTCGTAGTTGGGCCTAGAAACTCCATTCAACTTGGAAAACGTGAAAGGCAAATTTTCCTGGCTACATTTTCATAATTCATCATTTATTAAAAAATGTATCGGAATTTATTCAGCATTTTGCTTCCTTATGTCAGACCATGGAAAGCAGAGTTTAACATGCAGGTGCTCTATTCGTGCACTAAGAGTGGGAGAACTACACACCTAGAGTGGAGAGCAGCTGTCTGCATCAGCTGAAAAAATATTTTGAAAGCTTGGCCCGATTCTGACGAGGGCTACGTAAGCCCCACTGACATAATTTATACATCAAAATGTTGGAAATTTCGATCCCGATTAAGTAGTGATGTGTCTCTCGTGTCTCTGAGGTTTACAGTTTTGGCTCCAGACCCTTAATTAAGGCGGCACCTCCAAGAATCCCTCCATAGACTGCAATGTTGTTAAATTTCAGAGGAAAAGAGGCGTGAGGAAGCAGAGGAAACCTCCTCGTGTTTAACCTGCCGCTGTCAGCCTTCTGAGTGGAGCTAAGAGACATAAAAATGACACCGCTGCGACCCTCCGCGAGCTCCACTGCCGCCCACGGTCCAAACCCAAAGCTGTACTCCTCTCACGGTTTTGGAGTTATTCAGAAGGGAGTTCGGCGGGGTCTGACTCACGGATTCAAATGAATGGCAGCCCTAAGGGGGCAGAAGGAGACAGAGAGGCTGGTGCAGGGGAGAGGGAGTGAGAAGGAGGGGCCGTCTCCATGGGAAACGAGCGGCCCAGCTCTGTGTGTGTGGCACTTGGAGCTGCAGTGAGCATGCCTGTGATACAGGCTTCTGATTGGTCAATGCTCATGATAAAGACAGTGGATGCCATAATCAATCATTCATATACAGACTGACCAGAGTGCGTCAAGACTTTTTCATAGAGGTGGCCCTGGCCGAGGCCAAGTCAGTCAGGGTGACCAGCAGAGTTATATGATGCTATCACTTCCTCAACATAGCATCGTGTATATTCAAACATATTTCACCATTCAGCTTTTAGAATTCAAATTCATGGATTATACATTCATAATTTTTTTCAACATTCATTCTGCTTAACCTTCATACTACTACATTTCAACCCAGCATTTAGCAGTTTGGCTTAGGCTTTTATTTTCAAAGTTTCTATTCATACAATTCATTCTCCTTCCAAACATTCAACCCAGCGTTCAGCAGTTTGTAGCCAGCTTTTATTTTCAAAGTTTCAATTCCATACAATTCATTTGTCTCATTCAAACATTCAACTTGACGTTCCAGCAGTTTGGCTTGACTTTCATTTTCAAAATTTCAATTCGTACAATTCATTCTCATTCAAACATTCAACCCAGCATTAGCATTCAGCAGCGTAGCTTCAGCTGCGAAGCATTCACACCATAATTGCTTCAGCAATTGCTCTTCTGAGTTAATATTATTATTCTTCCCCACTTTTACTTACTTCTTCTCCCACAGTTTTCAAGCTAGAAACTTCCAAACGAACTTCAAAGCGTGCGCATTCATCGGGGAATGGTGTGCTTGTATTTTTCTAAGCCACGCCTTCATAATTTCAGAGGTTATTAACAATAATTCAAAAAATTTTTTCCCATTGAAAATGAATGGGGAGAGCTTCAAATTTAAAAAATTTTCAGCCTCGAACAAACCTTCACATAACTCCTTCATACTTTCACTTAGAAACTTCATTCTACTTTCAAAAGCGGTAGAATTTTCCTGGCTACATATTCATAATTCATCTTCAATTCAAAAAATGCGGTTCATTCCACAATTTCAGCATATCTCAGACCATGAAATCTTCAAAAATCAGCCTTTAACAATGGGTGTCTATTAGTGCACTAGAGTGGGGAGAACTACACACCTAGAGTGGAGAGCAGTGTCTGAAAAGCGATCTGAAAAAATATTTTTAAATCGCGATTGTGAGGGCTACGTACACCCCACGGACATAATTTTTACATCAAAACATTGGAAATTTCGTCCCGGTCGTAGCGATGTGTCTCCCCACATGTGTCACTGTCAGGTTTATAGTTTTGGCTCCAGACCCTTAAATAGGGCGGCACCTCCAAAAATCTCTCCATTGAGCCCAATGTTAAATTTCCAGAGGAAAAAGGCGTGAGGAAGCAAGAGGAAACCTCTTGTGTTTAACCTGCGCTGTCAGCCTTCTGAGTGGGCTAGAGACATAAATTGACACCGCTGCGATCGTCGGAGCTCCTGCACTCCCTCTGGTCCAAACCCCAAAGCCGTGCGCCTTACGGTTGGGGAGTTATTTAGAGGAGTTCGACAGGAGGTCTGACTGGATTCAAATGAATGGCAGCCTAAGGGGACAGAAGCTGGTGCAGGAGAGGGAGTGAGAAAGGGAGGGCCCGTCTCCATGGAAACTTGGCCCAGCTCTTGGCAGTTGACCTCAAAGTGACCCTGCCTGGGGCTTATACAGACTTCTGATCGATCAATGCTCATGGTACAGAGAGTGGATGACATCATCAATCACACACACACACACAGACAGACCAGGGGCGTGTCTAGACTTTTTAAAGGGGGGCCCGGGCCAAAGACCCAAGTCGTACCCAGGGGTGGCCAGCAGAATTAGGTCAAACTCCAGAGGGGGTAACTGTTTCCTCACAGGAAGCTGTGTCTATGACTGTCCTTTTCAAAATAAAAGCCCGAATTCTGATTTAATCTTCACGGGAAACAAAGTCAAGGCCACATGCACGTCTGCGTACTTGATGTCGTTTGATTGCAACATGGATCTGGGACAGAGCACGCGCGTGATGCGTGCTTGATGTGTTCGATTGCAACATGGATCTCGAACAGGCACACATTTAACATTCAACTTTTGAATAAAATTCAAACATTTTCACCATTCAGCTTTTTAGATTCAAATTCATAGATTACACATTCATAATTTTTCAACATTCATTCTGCCAGCCTTCATACTACTACATTCAACCCAGCATTCCAGCATTTTGGCTTCAGCTTTTATTTTTCAAAATTTCTATTCATACAATTCATTCTCATTTCAAACATTCAACCCAGCATTCAGCAGTTTGGCTTCAGCTTTTATTTTCAAAATTTCAATTCCTTACCAATTCATTCTCATTCAAACATTCAACTTCGCATTCAGCAGTTTGGCTTCAGCTTTTATTTTCAAAATTTCAATTCGCACAATTCATTCCTCATTCATACATTAGCATTCCCAGCAGCGTAGCTTCAGCTGCGAGGCATTCACACCCGCAATTGCTTCGGCAATTGCTCTTCCTAATCGTACATTTAAAACCCCCTACTCAAAACTTTGAACCGCTACTCCTCCCGCTTTGTTGAGTCGTAGAAAGCGCCGTTCGGCGCCAAAAGCGTGACAGCTCCGGCCGAGAATGAATGTGCTTGTATTCAGAATTTTGATATTCCTTATAATTTCGAGTTATGGACCATAATCCATCTCAAAATTTCCCACATGAGGAATGAATGGGGGCTGGCTCAGGACTTCCAAGAGTTTCTCAGTCATTTTAACCTCACTGAACAAGCTCTCACCAGCTCCCTCGTAGTTGCATCTAGACACTCCATTCAACTTGTAAAGCGCATGACAAATTTTCCTGGCTACATTTTCATAATTCATCATTTCTTAAAAATATGTATAGTTTATTCCAGCATTTTGCCTTATGTCA